>QJPP01001107.1:0-69850 GCA_003996215.1 Jaltomata sinuosa
ACTTCAGATGCTGCATATCTGACATATTCAGTATATTTTATAGTACTGACATATATTCTCGTGCTACATCCTTTGATGATGTAGATACAGGTTCCCACTCTCAGGTTCGTGGCTAGAGTTAGAAGGTGTCCCAGCTTCAAGTGGTAAGTCCTCATCCTTCGAGGACTAGTATCAGTTTAGCTTCTTCTATGGTTTTCTTCTTAGTACTTGAAGTTAGCTGGGGTCTTGTCCTAGCAACTCACTATAAAGTTTAGAGGCTTTTCAGACTTAGTTAGAGATTTTGTATTTGAGACTTCAGATTATGTTATGTTTATACCTTGATCTATTGATGACTCAGTTTACTTATCTCTTCAGTTTAATGGTTCTGCTAAGTTTATTTATGTTTGTTTAAGTCATTCTAAGGCCAAAGGTTTAACTTAGAACCACTTGTGGTCCCGAGTCCTATGTTACGTCTAGGGGGTAGCCTTGGTGCATGACAAACTTGGTTTCAGAGCATCAGGTTCAAGAGTTCTAAGGTTTCTAAAAGTCGCATCGAGTAGGGTCTCTTTCATGTGTGTGAAGCGTGCCACACTTATGTGAGGGAAGCTACGAGATGTATTAGGAAAGAACTTCACTTTTTTTACGATCAATATTGTGTGATATAGTTTAACTCTATTACTCCTCTAATCCACTCTTTTTATGTTTCAAATTATGCCTCCTCGTCGTGCCATGTCTTACAGAGCCACCCAAAATATTGACCCTTCGATTCCAGACCACGAGGTCATGAATGCGAAGTTTAGAAATGCCATTCATATGCTAGTTCAGACTATGGATGCTCATGCCAATCAGCAGGATCCTATCCTCGCCCACCCCCAAGGTGGATAAATTGTGGTTCGAGTTCGAGATGTCATTCGCATGAACCCACCTAAGTTCTGGGATTTTAAAGTTGGTGAGGATCCACAAAATTTCATGGCTGAGGTCAAGAATATTTTTAGTGTGATGCAGGTTATTGGTATTGATGGTGTTGAGTTAGCTTCTTATTAGCTCAAGGATGTGGCTCTTATTTGGTATACTCAGTGGAAGGATGCTAGGGCTAGGGATGTGGTCCCTATGACTTGGGAGTGCTTTGAGAGGGCTTTTCTTGATCGGTTATTCCCTAGAGAGTTGAGGGAGGCTAAGGCCGAGGAGTTTGTGAATTTGAGGAAAGGCTCTATGTCGATTCAGGAATATAGGTTGAAGTTCACTCTGCTTTCAAGGTATGCTCTTTCTATAGTGGCCGATTTGAGGGATCATATGAGCAAGTTCATTTATGGAGTGTCAGACTTAGTGAAGAAGGAGTATAGGTCTGTTATGCTATTGGGTGACATGGATATTTCTAGGCTTATGACTCATTCCAATCAGATTAAGGGAGATAAGATGAGGTAAATGGCAAGAGAGAACAAGAGGGTCAGGTCAGAGAGTTTGAGTTTTAGCCATCAGAGGTCTGAAGGTGGACAGTGCTCTTCATTTCAAAAGAAGTCATCAAGAACGGTTCATTCTTCAGCTAGTGCTCCTTCTCAGGACCCCAAGCCTCATCATGATCATACAGGTAGAGGATCGGGTTCTTATTCACAGGGGAGTGTTGCAAAGGGGACTCCTTACCCTACTTGTAACAAGTGTGGTAGAAGTCACCCCGGTGCTGGTAGAGAGGGATGTTTTGGATGTGGTCAGGTTGGAAACAGGATTAAGGATTGCCCTTCAGCTAAGAAGGGACAGGGAGGTGGTAGGACTCAATCCACTCCAGTAGCCCTAGGTTGTTAATCAACCCAGCAGAGTGTTGCTTCTAGTTCAGGTGGTGGTCACTGCCAGAACTACCTTTATGCTATGTCTTATTTCCAGGACCAGGAGAGTTCCTCGAACGTTATTATTGGTATGTTGAAAGTATTCTCTGTCGATATGTATGCTTTATTGGACCTTGGTTCCTTCCTATCTTTTCTGGCCCCTTATGTTGCTTGCAAGTTCGAAATTAGTCCTAATCAGCTCTTAGAACCCTTTTGTGTTTCTACTCCTATTGGTTAGTCAGTCCTGGCCAAAAGAATCTACCAAAATTGCCCTATCTCAGTCCTTCAAAGATCCAATTCAGCGGATCTAGTAGAGTTGGGGATGACTAATTTTTATGTTATTCTTGGTATGTATTGGTTGTATGCATGTTATGCCTCGGTTGATTGTCATACCCGAGTCATTAGTTTCAAGTTTCCAAATGAACTTGTCTTAGAGTGGAAAGGTAGTCCTCCATCCTCAAAGGGTCATTTCATATCTTATCTCAAGGTTAGAAAGATGATTTCTAAGGGTTATGTTTATTATATAGTTCAAGTTGTAGACCCGAAGTCTGAAACCCCATCTCTCCAGTCAGTTCCTATTGTGAATGAGTTTCCAAAAGTGTTTCCTAAAGATTTGCCCAAAGTCCCTTCTAAGCAGGAGATTGACTTTGGAATAGATATTCTTCAAGATATGCATCCTATCTCTGTTCCTCCTTATAGAATGGCTCCAACAGAACTTAAGGAATTGAAAGAGACATTGAAGGACTTTCTTGATAAGGGTTTTATCAGGCCCAGCATCTCTTCATGGGGTGCTCCAATCTATTCGTGCGAAAGAAATATAGTTTTCTCTGAATGTGTATTGATTACCGCCAATTGAATAAGGTTACAATCAAGAATAAGTATCCCATTCCTAGGATTGATGACTTGTTCGACCAGCTTCAGGGTGCTAGTTTCTTCTCCAAAATCGACCTTAGATCCAGTTATCATCAGCTTCGAGTTTGGGAATGTGATATCCCAAAGACAGCCTTTAGGACTCGGTATGGTCATTATGAGTTTGTTGTAATGTCTTTTTGTCTAACGAATACTCCTGCATCTTTTATGGATTTGATGAACTGAGTGTTTAAACAGTATTTGAATATGTTTGTGATCATTTTCATTGATGATATTCTCATCTACTCTCGGAGTGAGGAGGAACATGCGGATCACTTAAGGGTTGTGTTGCAAATGCTCAAGGATAGACAGTTGTTTTCTAAGTTTAGCAAGTGTGAGTTTTGGATGCAGTCTGTTGCTTTTCTGGGTCATATTGTGACTAAAGATGGAATTCGGGTCGATTCTGAAAAGATAGAGGAAGTAAAAAAACTGGCCTAGACCTACTTGTCCATCTGATATTAGGAGCTTTTTGGGTTTGGCTGGTTACTACAGGAGGTTTGTGGAAGGTTTTTCTTCCATTGCTTCCCTTTTGACCCGATTAACTCAGAAGAAGGTGAAATTCCAGTGGTCCGACTTGTGTGAGAAGAACTTTTAGGAATTAAAGACCAGATTGACCATCGCTCCAGTGTTAGCTCTACCCGAGGGCTTAGATGATTTTGTTATGTATTGTGATGCTGCTAGAATTGGTTTGGGTTGTGTTTTGATGCAGCGTGGTAAGGCGATTGCTTATGCTTCTAGATAGCTTTAGACTCATGAGAAGAACTATCCTACTCATGATCTTGAGTTAGTGGCCGTGGTCTTTGCTTTGAAGAATTGGAGACATTACTTGTATGGTGTGCATGTGGATGTATTCACCGATCATAAGAGTTTTCAATATGTGTTCACTCAAAAAGAATTGAATTTGCGACAAAGGAGATGGCTCGAACTCCTTAAGGATTATGATATGAGTGTGCTTTACCATCCGGGTAGGGCCAATGTTGTGGTAGATGCTTTGAGTAGGTTGTCCATGGGAAGCCGAACTTCTATTAAAGATGGAAAGAAGGAATTGGTTAAAGAAGTTCATAGGCTTTCTCGGTTGGGAGTTCACCTTATGGACTCGACCGAAGGTGGTGTGATTATGACAAATGGTGCTGAATCATCCTTGGTGGTTGAGGTGAAAGCAAGGCAAGACCAAGATCCCGTTCTACTTCAGCTTAAGGGTGCAGTCCGTCAGTAAAGAATTGAGGTTTTCTCTGAAGGGGGAGATGGTATGCCTCATTATCAGGGTCACTTATGTGTGCCAGATATTGATGGGTTAAGACAGCGGAGTCTATCTGAGGCCCACAGTTCTATATACTCCATTCATCCAGGTGCTACTGAGATGTACCATGATCTACGGGAAGTCTTTTGGTGGAATGGTATGAAGAAGGACATAGCCGGTTTTGTGGCTAAGTGTCCCAACTGTTAACAAGTCAAAGTGGAACATCAAAGGCCGGGTGGCATGATTCAAGATATTGACCTTCCCACTTGGAAATGAGAAGCAATCAATATGGACTTTATTACAGGTTTTCCTCGTACTCGAAGGCAACATGATTCCATTTGGGTGATGGTCGATCGGATGACCAAGTCATCCCATTTCTTGGTTGTTAAGACTACCGATTCAACAGACGATTATGCCAGACTCTACATTTAGGAGATAATTCGATTGCATAGTGTTCCCTTGTCTATCATTTTAAATAGAGGTCCTCAATTTACATATTAGTTTTGGAGATCATTTCAGAAAGGTCTTGGTACTCAGGTAAAGCTTAGCACAGCTTTTCATCCTCAGACAGACAGCTAGGCAGAGCGTACTATTCAGACTTTAGAGGATATGTTGAGAGCGTGTGTAATTGATTTCAAAGGTAATTGTGATGATCACTTACCTCTTATCGAGTTTGCTTACAATAACAGCTTTCACTCTAGCATCTAGATGGCTCCATATAAGGCACTTTATGGCCGAAGGTGTAGATCTCCTATTGGTTGGTTCGAGGTAGGTGAGGAAGCCTTGATTGGTCCACATTCAATTCATGAGACTATGGTGAAATTTCAGCTTATTCGGGAAAGATTGAAGACCGCTCAGAGTCAACAAAAATCTTATGTGGATGTGAGGAGAAGGGAGTTGGAATTTGAAGTTGATGATTGGGTTTTCCTTAAGGTGTCACCCATGAAGGGTGTGATGAGGTTTGTCAAGAAAGTGAAGCTTAGCCCCTGTTTTGTAGGTATTTATCAGATTTTGAGGAGAGTTGGTAGTATTGCTTATGAGTTGGAGTTGCCAACGGAGTTGGAGGCGGTTCATCCAGTCTTCCATGTTTCCTTCTTGAAGAAGTGTGTGGGTGATCCGAGGTGGATTGTCCCATTGGAGTATGTGGGTGTGAAGGATAGTCTCACCTATGAGGAAGTTCCCATAGAGATCCTTGATCGTTAGATTCGAAGGTTGAGGAATAAAGAAGTCGCTTTGGTGATAGTCCTTTGGAGGAATCAACTTGTAGACAGTGCTACTTGGGAGGCCATGAAGGCCAAATATCCCCATCTCTTTCCTTCCGATTCAGTTTCTGCTTGAGGTGCTAGTTTCCTTATTAGTATGTCCCTCCGATTCTTTTCCATCAGTTTCTCTCATGATTCTAGCATGCATCTATGTTTTTCGAAGTTAGTTTATCATGTTTTCAAGTTAAGAAGTTCAGTTTTCATGATGTACCCTTGATTTCCATGTTTTGATGTTTGGTTGGGTGTTTTCTCCTCAGTTTCCCTTGTTTAGTCTTTATTCGAGGACGAATGATCCCAAGGGGGAGATATTGTAATACCCCGGAAATGTATTCAGCTATCTAAGTTGAAATCCCAGAATAATTTCAAGTTCCCATAGATGATGGGTCAGACGATAGTTCGTGGTTGGAGACCATGGTTTGTCCTGTGAACTCGTCGTCCCTGATTCAGAAGACCCCTAAATTGGTCCCAGAAATAACGAGTCTAAGAATCATCCATCCTTCTGGATGACGGACCGTCGTCCCAGCCTAAACTGATGCTCATCATTCTAAGTTCATAAGCCTCCCTTCCAAGTGCCCAAAATAAATGAGTTAAAGGACGACCCGTCTTTCTGGACGATGAGCCGTCGTTCCACCTGTGGTCCCTGAAGTATAGAAACCTTCCCAGGCTCCTCTAAGCAAACCACGACTTTCAGTACGGTCCGTCTTTGTGAAGCACGGACCATCGACTAACCCGTGGTCCCTGAGATCGACCATTTTCCATCTTTTCTTATTTAAGTACTAGGGGTATTTTAGTCATTTCCCACCCTTTTAACTCCTAAGTGAGGTCGTTTTGGCTATTTATAGTAGGGTTTTCACCCTTATTACCCGAAGTCTCTTCTAAGATCCTCATTCACCTCCAAAAAGAGAAAGTTCCTTCTCCAAGCTTCAAGTCTCCAAGCTCCAAGTCAAGTCTCCTAATTCTTTTCCATTGAAGTGGGTTATCTTCATTTAAGGTATGTGGGCCTTTAACAATGGTTTCCTTTCACCCTTGTGCCCAAAACCCCCAATTCTTATGTTGAAATACGAACTTATGAAATTAGGGTTTTGATCTAAATTTGGGGAAACTATTGAAATCAGTTTCTAAGTTTAAATTCATGGTTTCTTATTGATTTTACATGATTTATTCACGAATCTTTTATTGGTTTAAAAGCCCAAGCATGAAAGTTGATTTCTAGCATGAACCCATGAATTTGCATGTTTTCAAGAGAATGTGGGCATGATTAGATATCATGGCCTTTATTATGAAATTGCATGCTTAATTCTTCAAGTATGAGTTTAGAAAGAAAAGCACATTTTCAATTATGGCTAAGCTAAGTCTTCAGATGTATGAATTTGAATTACATGGCATCAAATATGTCTTATTTCTTTTCAAACAGTTTTGACATCAGATATATCACCAGTTATGAACAGTTTTGACATTAGATATGTCACCAGTTATGAACAGTTTTGGCATCAGATATTCCCAATATTATATGAGCTATATGTATATTTTTGGAGTAGTATTAGCACCGAGTTGGATAGGGTGGGAGTACCCATGGTCCCAGAACTACGTGCCCCCGTAGGTTCTAAGTCCCCTTTGTTGGGCATCAGTTTTAGTGATCACGCCATATTCATGCCTCTATACTCTGGCAAGGTATATTGGGTCCTCTCGATGGGGCGGATACATCAAATTCCATGTAGCTCACATGGTCTATGAAGGTTAGAGAACCTCCCACAGAAATAGTTTATTCTTTTAAATTACATTTGGCTCTTGTTCAGATTTCAGAATCATTACTTTTGATCATGTTTCAACTTATGGTATGTATCAGAGTCATTGCACCCAGTTTTACCTTAAAAGCATGATTTCGGTTACTAAAGTATACTTAGCATGTTTTCTTCATGTTCATGCATTGCTCGCATACTTAGTACATTCCATAGTAATAACGCATATTGCATTGCATCCTTGTATGATGCAGATTCAGGCACCCCTTCCCAGCTTCATGCTTAGAGTTCCCGGCCACTAACGATCAGCTTTAGTGAGTCCTCATAGTTCGAGGACTAGACTTTATTCTAGTTTTCTATGTTTTCTTTCCTTCAAAATTGTTGAGTTAGTTGGGGTATTGTCCCATCAACTCCTTATGCTAGTTGTATAGGCTTTTCACACATAGTGTTGTGGGGTTCTGTTGGATGATTGTATATCTTGATTTGACTTTCTATTTATGATATTATGAGTCTTTATCTATGATTACTTTCGCTTATAATTTGTTATGCTTGAGAATTCTATGACCAAGGGTTAGCTTGGGATCCTTTTGGTCCTAAGTCCCATGTTACATCTACGGGGTAACCTCGGGGCTTGACAGTGAGTGTGAGGGATAGCCTTACTTATGAGAAAGTTCCCGTGGAGATCCTTGATCATCAGATTCATAGGTTGAGGAACAAAGAAGTCACTTCGATAAAAGTCCTTTGGAGGAATCAGCTAGTTGAAGGAGCTACTTGGGAAGCAAAAGTAGCCATAAAATCCAAGTACCCTCATCTCTTTCCTTCCGATCCAATTTCAGCTTGAGGTAGCAATTTCCTCCTTAGTATGTCCCTCTGAATCCACTCCATCAGTTTCCTTCATGATCCTAGCATGCATTCATGTTTTTCAAAGTTAGTTAAGTCATTTTTTAAGATAAAAAGTCAGTTTTCATGCTTGTTTCTCAATTTTCATGTTTTGTTGCTTGGTTGGGCTATTTACTCTACAGTTTTCCTTTGTTTTATTCGCAGATGAATGATCCCAAAGGGAAGATATTATACCACCCCGGAATTCAAATTAGCTTTTAAACTTAGAATCTCTTAAAAAATTTAACATTCCAGGAATTATGAGTCCAAACCATGGGCCATGGATTGAACCACGAGCCGTGGAATGAACTCGTGGATAGTACTCTACAAGTTAAGTCTCTGATCTAAGAACCACGAGTGGGTTTTAAGGACCATAGTTTGTTCTACGGACCATACTGTTCACTCGTGGAATCAGATCAGAGGACTGACTATTTCCCCAAGAGCCACAAGTGGGTTCTACGGACCGTAGTTTGTTCTATGGACTGTACTATTCACTTGTGGAACTTGCTCTGCAGCTGAACACTTTGTCCAGGAACCACGAAAGAAAACCACGAGTCATGGTTTAGTCTAAAGCTCATGGATTGCACTCGTGGAACCTGAAGCCACAGTTTTAACAACTTTATTCTAATTGAAGTCACTGGGTTATTTTGGTAATTACCCACCCTTTTAACTCTTAAGTGGGGTCATTTTAGACTTTTTTGGTAGGGTTTCATCCCTAATTAACCTAAGTCCCCTCAAAATTCTCATTCATCTTCACAAAAGTGTAAAAGGTCTCTCAAGCTTTAAGCTCCAAGTTCAACCCTTTATTTCTCTTCTCCCCAAATTAAGAAAGATTCAAATCAGGTATGTGGGTATTGAATAAGGGATTTCATTCACCCTTATGCCCAAAACCCTCAAGTTCTATTTTGATTTATGAATTTTGTGAAATTAGGGTTCTTGCCCAAATTGGGGAAATTTTATGAGTTCAGTTTCAAAGCATAAATTTATGGTTCATCATTACTTATGTATGATATATTTGAGATTCCTTAAGTGTTTCCAAAAGCCCATGCATTATAGATAAATTCTAGAATGTTTTCACTCAATTGCATGTTTTCAAAAGAAATTGGCATGTTTAGATAACATGACCTCAAGTATTATGAAATTGCATGCCTAATTCATCAAGTAATGAACTTAGAAAGAAAAGTATATTTTGAATTATGTCTATGCTAAGCTTTAAGACTTATGAGATTGGCATGACATCAGATATGTCCTTATGCTTTTCTACCAGTTTTGACATCAGATATGTCACAACTATATTATGATCTATATGTATATTTTGGGAGTAGTGCTTAGCCCTGAGTTGGACAGGGTGAGCGTACCTTTAGTCCCATAACTATGTTCCCCCATAGGTTTATTAGCCCCTCAGTTGGGCATTAGAATTAGTAATCACGCCGCAGTTATGCCTTTATACCTTGACAATGTATATTGGGTCCTCTCGATGGGGCGGATACATCGAATTCCATGTAGCTCACATGGTCTATGATGGTTAGAGAACCTCCAATAGAAACAGTTTTATGTTTTTAAATGAATTGACTCTTTGTTTTCAGATTTCAGAACTTCTACTGTAACTTATGGTTTTCAAGTATATTTTGCCTATGATATTGCATTAAGTCCTGTGCATTTGAACTTTTATAATCACAGTATGATTTCAGTTTTAAAGCATGTATAGCATGTTTACTTTAGATTTTGCCTATGTCATATATTCAGTACATCCTAGAATATTGACGCATATTCTCGCGCTGCATTCTTTGATGATATAGATAGAGGTTCCCACTCTCAGGCTCGTGGCTATAGTTAGCAGGTGTCCCAACTTCGACTGGTGAGTCCTCATCCTTCGATGACTAGTATTAATTTTTCTATGGTTTTCTTCTTAGTACTTGGAGTTAGCTGGGGTCTTGTCCTAGCAACTCACTATTCAGTTTAGAGGCTTTTCAGGCATAGTTAGAGATTCTGTATTTGAGACTTTAGATTCTGTTATGTTTATACCTTGATCTATTGATGACTCAGTTTGTTTATCTCTTTAGTTTAATGCCTCCACTAAGTTTATTTATGTTTGTTTAAGTCATGCTAAGGCCAAAGGGTTAAATTAGAACCACTTGTCCATGAAGGTTGTAATGAGATTTGTTAAGAAAGAGAAGCTTAGTCCCTGTTATGTAGGTCCCTACAAAATTCTTAGGAGAGTTAGTAGCATGGCTTATGAGTTAGAGTTGCCAGCTGAGTTAGCAGTGATTCATCCTATCTTTCATGTTTCTTTGTTGAAAAAGTGTGTTAGTGATCCGACATCAGTTGTGACATTAGAGAATATGAGTGTGAAGGATAGTCTCACCTATGAAGAAGTTCCAGTTGAGATTCTTGATTCTCATTTTTGAAGGTTGAGGAACAAGGAAGTTGCTTCAGTGCAGGTTCTTTGGAGGAACCAGTCTGTTAAGAGAGCTACTTGGGAAGCAGAAGCAGCCATAAAGACCAAGTACCCTCATCTCCTTCCTTCCGATCCAGTTTCATCTTGAGGTAATAGTTTGCTCCTTAGTATGTCCCTTCGGTTCTATTTCATTAGCCTTTCTCATATTCCTAATAGGCATATATGTTTTACGAATTCAGTTCAGTCATGTTTTCAAGTTAGAACTCAGTCTTTCTGCATGTAATTCAATTTTTATGTTCTGTTGGTTAGGATTGTAGCTCTTTCCCTCTAAACTCAGCTTGCTTTAGTCTTTATTCAAAGATGAACGATACCAAGGGGGAGATATTGTAACACCCCATAACCTGAACCAGCTACCTTACAGTGCTAAATAGGAACACTGCAGAAAAATCTATGTTTTCAAAAATCACGGGCAGAATAATGGGCCGTTATTTTGGATCACGACCCGTCGTCTGATCCGTTATTTGACCTTCTGTGTTTTCTTTCATAAAAATCCATAGGTGAATTCATGGACTGTGCTTTAGAACCACGGTCCATCCTATCATTTGTGATTTTGGTCATCGAAGAACCCTCCTTATAGGGTCCCAAAACCACAGTTCAATTGACAACCCATCGTTCAGTTCCACGGTCTATCCTGTCATTCATAGTTCTTGAGGATCAGAGAACCCTCACTTTCCCCAAGTTAAAACCATGGGTCACAAGACCGTTCATCGGTCCATTTCACGGACCTCCAAATGACTCAATGAATGGAAGTTCAGCAATTCCTAAAAATGGTTACAGAAACCACGGGTCATCCCATCGGCCAACCTTTGAGTTCACAAGCAATGGACCCATTCATAGATTTCTCCAACTTAATTTCCAAATTTAATTCCCTGGTGTATTTTTGTAATTTCCCACTTCTTAAGCTCCTAAGTTAAGTCATTTTAGGTCAAATTAAAGGGGGTTTTCCACTTAGATTTTCATTCATTCTCTCAAGTCAAGTTCCAAAAGAAAGAAAGGGATTCTCTCTCAAGCTCTAAAGCCTAGGGTTTCATCTCCAAGTCTCCATATCCAGATTCTTGCTAAGAATAGCTTTGGGTTCAGGTATGTGGATAGTCAATAAGGTATTTCTTTCACCTTTATCCCCAAAACCTATGAATTTACTTTGATTTTTTGAAATTAAGGAATTATGATTTTTCTTATGAAACTAATTTATTTATATTGTAATATACTTTCTAATATCTCACCCATGATTTTATATGAGAATATTCAATTATTTCAAAAGCCTATGAAATGGAGAATGATTTCTGGTATGATTTCACCCTATTGCATATTTTCAAGCAAAATTGGCATGTTCAGATAACATGACCTCAAGTTTCAAAGAATTATGCTTTTATGAATAGTATGGCATCTAGATATGTCCATATGATTTATGAACAGTTTTGACATCCAGATATGTCTACATAATTTATGAACAATTTTGGCATCCAGACATGCCCCAGTATATGAATGAGCTATAGTATGTTTTTCGGAGTAGTATTTAGCATCGAGTTAGACTAGGGTTTAGCGTACCCTTAAGTCCCAAAACTATATTGCCAGCGTAAGTCATTTAACCCAAGAGTCACAGGATAGTGGTTCCACTCTAAACATAGTATAGTACCGCGGCAAGGTACAACGCAGCTCTGGCAACTAGGATATAGAAGTTGGATTCCATGTAGCTCAAATGGTCTATGTCAGTTATGAGAATCTCCCACTGAAATGGTTTGAAGGTTTTAAATGTATTTGACTCTTTGCCTTCAAATTTTAGACTTACTACTTATGCTTTATGAATTTAAGTATATTTTCAGCTTATGATATTGCATTGAGTCATTACATTACAGATTTTACTATTATTACATGATTGCAGCTTACGTATGTTTTAAGCATGTTTTACTATGGATTATGCATATCTCATATTCTCAGAATATTCCATAGTACTGACCGCATACCTCTTTGTGTTTCATCATTTTATGGTGTAGATTAAGGTGCTAACACCCAGACTCATGGCTAGACCCAGCAGGATTTCCAATGAGAGTTGGTGAGTCCTCATCATTCGAGGGCTAGTTATGATTCTTAGTTTGCTTTGATGACTTTCATTCAGTACCTAGAGTTAGCAGTGTTCTTCTCCCAGCAACTCATTATGTCTATTTTAGAGGCTTTTCAGACATAGCTAGATAGTCAGTATGTGATGTTTCAGATTTTAATACTCTAAGATCTTTATCTTTATGATGTGTTGGTTTTCTTACCTCTTCTGCTTATTCTTCCGCTATAAATGTCTATGTTATTTTTACGTCATACAAAGGTCAAGGGTTAGCTTGGGATCACTTATGGTCCCAGGTCCCATGTTACATATAGGGGGTAGCCTCGGGGCATGACAGCCAAGGATGTGGTTCTAGTAGGTGGAGATGGCAATGGCAGGGGTCATCCATAGGGTGTATGAGGTACTAATCAGGGAAGCCATGGTGGTAATAGAGGTAATAGTAACATAGGGAAGGGTGGAGCACAGCCTGCTAAAGAGGTTGCCTAGATTGATGATAGAGGTCACTATTATGCCTTCCTGAGCAAGTCCAAGGCAGAGGCATCTGATGCTATGATAACAGGTACTATTCTCGTTTGTGACCAAATGGCTTCTATTTTATTTCATCCAAGTTCCACTTACTCTTATGTATCTAGTAGATTTGACTTGGGTCTGTTTTTATTTGTGATGTTCTTGGTTCTCCTATTAATGTTTCTACTCCGATTGGGCAGGATGTGGTAGTGACCTATGTGTATCATTTATGCTCTATTGTGTTTATGGGTTTTCAAACTTGGGTAGATTTGGTCATATTTGATATGCTAGATTTTGATATTATTTTGGGTATGACTTAGCTATCTCCTTATCACGCTGTGTTTAACTATAATTTTAAGAAAGGTAGAAAAGGGGTGTTCAGCCTTCCTGGCTCATCTTTGAGATATTAGTATGGAGTCCCCATCTATTGAGTCGGTCCCTGTAGTTTCTGAATTTCAGGAGGAATTTCATACAGATTTGCCTAGTATTTCTCTAGAAAGGGATATTACTTTTGTATAGATTTGGAGCTAGGCACTCGCCCAATCTCTATTCCTCCTTATCGAATGGCTCCACCAGAGTTAAGGGAACTCAAAACTCAGCTATATGAACTTCTTGATAAGGGATTTATACATCTCAGTGCTTCACCTTGGGGGTGCTCTAGTCTTGTTTGTTAAAAATAAGAATGGTAGCATGAGGATATGTATAGATTAAATGAATTGAACAAGGTTATCATCCAGAATAAGTATCCCTTGCCCCGCATACATGACCTTTTTGACCAGTTACAAGGTGCTTTAGTTTTTTGCAAAATTGACTTAAGGTCAGGGTACCATCAACTGAAGATTAGGCCTGAGAATATACCTAAGACAACTTTCAGGACTCGATATGGGCATTATAAGTTCCTCGTAATATCGTTTGGGTTGACCAATGCACCGGCGACCTTCATGAGCTTGATGAATGGTGTTTTCAAGACATTCTTGGATCCTTTGTGATTGTATTTATTGATGACATTTTGCTTTACTCCAAGAGTATGGAGAAGCATGCAAATCATCTTTGTATTGTCTTAGAAATTTTGAAGGAAAAGAAGTTGTATGCAAAATTTTTGAAATGTGAATTTTGGTTATCTTCAGTTTTCTTCTTAGGGCATGTGGTCTCAGAAAAGGGGGTGATGGTAGATCCCCAGAAGATTGAGGTGGTTAAGGGTTAGGTTTGGCCTAGCTCTTTGACTGAGGTTAGGAGTTTTGTAGGTCTTGCTAGCTATTATCGCAGGTTTGTCAAGAATTTTTCTTCCATTTCTACTCATTTGACAAGGTTGACTCAGATGGTGGTACCATTTGTTTTGTCTGAGAAGTGTGAGGAGATCTTCAAAAAGCTCAAGACACTTTTGACTGCAGTTCCTATTCTATCACTGCCAGTTGAAGGTAAGGAGTTTGTTATATTTTGTGATGCTTCACATTTAGGTTTGGGTATTGTGTTGATGCAGGAAAGGAATGTCATAGCTTATGCTTTAAAGCAATTGAAGACTCATGAAAAGAACTACCCGACTCATGATTTGAAGTTGGCAGCGGTGGTATTTGCAATTAAGATCTGGAAGCACTATATCTATGGTGTCAAGTGTGAGGTGTTCATACACTATCATAGCCTACATCATGTGTTTATGCACAGGGATCTGAATCTAAGACAGAGAAGGTGGATAGAGTTGTTGAAAGATTATGACATGATCACCCAGTATCATTCAGGTAAGGCCAATGTGGTGGCAGATGTATTAAGTCATAAAGCAGTAAGCATGGGCAGTTTGGCTTGTTTGGGGTGTCAAAGTGACCCTTGTCTAGAGAGATTCAAACTCTAGCATCCAAGTTAATGCAGTTGAGCATTTCAGAAAAGGGTGGAGTGTTGGCCATAATTAAGGTGAAGTCCACATTTCTAGATGAACAAGGCCAAACAGTTTAAGGATGTGCAATTGAACAAGCTCCAAAACAAGGTAATGTCTGGTGAGACTTTGGATGCCACATTTGATGCATATGAGGTTTTATGGTTTAGAGGGCAGATATGCATCCCTCGAGTATCATGGTTTGTGAAACTATATTCATCCACGCGTAACAAAAATGTATCGGGACTTAATGCAGCTTTATTGGTGTCCAGGGATGAAAATTGACATAGTAAAATATGTCTCCAAGTGTCACAATTGTCAGTAAGTGAAGTATGAGCATCAAAGAACTGTAGGTTTGCTTCGAAGGATGCCCATTCCTGAGTGGAAGTGGAAAAGGTTAGCCATGGACTTTGTGGTAGGTCTTCCCAAGACCTTGGGGAAGTATGACTTAATTTGGGTCATCATGGATACTAAATCAGCCCATTTCATTCCTGTTAAGGTGGATTACAGCTCTAAGTAATTGGCCAAAATCTATGTAAAGGATATAGTGAGGTTACATGGGGTGCCACTTTTCATTTTTTCAGACAGAGGTACGCAGTTTACTTCTAAGTTATGGGGAAGGTTACACAAAGAGTTAGGCACCCAACTCACTTTTATCACAACCTTCCATCCCCAGACTGATGGACACTCAAAGAGGACGATTAAGGTGCTTGAGAACATATTGAGGGCATGTGTGGTTGACTTTAGGGGTCATTGGGATCAGTTCTTGCCATTGTATGAATTCTCATACAACAACAATTATCACTCCAGTACTGACATGGCACTGTTCGAGGCACTCTATGGGAGGGGATGTATATCCCCTATAGGTTTATTTGAGGCAGGTGATGTGAAGCCTTTGGGCATTGATTTGGTAAAGGAAGCTTAGGAAAAAGTGAGAGGTATCCAAACAAAGTTGTTGGCAGCCCACGGTAGACAAAAGGAGTGTTTATCACAAGGTAAGAGACATGTCATTTTAGGTGGTGAACAGGTTTTGTTGAAGGTGTCACCTATGAAAGAAGTCATGAGGTATGACAAGAAGGGTAAGCTTAGCCCTTGGTACATCGGTCCATTTGAGGTTCTCCAAGGTGTGGGGTTGGTAGCTTACAGGTTGGCATTGCCGCACAGTTTGTCCAGAGTCCATCCAATTTTCCATGTATCAATGCTGAAGAGATACCATGATATGGGTATTATATCATCAAGTGGGATTCAATCTTTCCAGATAAAGATCTTTGAGGAAGAGCCGATTGCCATTCTTGATCGGAATGTCCGAAAGTTGAGGACAAAAGACATTAGATCAGTGAAAGTTCAATGGAAGAATTGTCCAATTGAAGAAGACACTTGGGAAATTGAGAAGTACATGCGGGACAAGTACCCTCACTTGTTTGAGGAGTTAGTTACTACTTTCTTATTGACTTAGCTCATTTTCTTATTTGATCATTTGGGGATGAACGATGGGTAAATTGGTATCTGTTATAATTATCCTTCCTATTGTTATGGTGAGCTAATCGTGTAAGGAATTGGGTTAGAAATCTCCGAGTTTGGAAGTTGAAAATTTTAGGCTAGGCTAATCTTGAAGAAATATGAGCAAGATGAGGTATAGGTCAATCCAAGGAAGTATTAGGTTAAATAATTAAGTCTTAGCTTGTTTTTCTATTAGATAAGGCGTCAAGGAGTTCGTAGGACTTTTCAAAAATGAATTCGGATTAGTAGAACTCTTGATATCAAATTTGATGTAAAGGGATTGGTCTAGGATGTCATGGTTTGAGGGTGTGTTATGAAATAGGCAAAACTAAAAGGATTTTCGAGTTTCTGTTCCATCACACCTGTTATAGTGGGTGAAAGACTGCTACAATAACACTGCTATAGCAGGAGTCAGGGTCATTCAACTCCGCTATAGCGGGAGGCTTCTACTATGGCGGTGCCACTATAGCGAGATTGGATCTCTATAGAAGGTTAATTGCTGTAAATGCAAAAACTTTCCCAAAAATTTTCATTATTTCATAAGAATGTTTTGGGGAGGGCTATGGCAATTTTGAGAGAACTTCATTGATTTTCAACCAGAATTCTTTGTTAAGTATTTTATCCCAGTAAATTGGTACTTCAATTCCTATGGCTTAGAATAATTAGTTACAGGCTTTGGGAGGGTTTATCTTGACCTATGATAGAATTTCTGGTGTAAAAGGGATTATAAGGTATAAAAACCTTGGGATTATGAATTAAAGTTGCTTGTTCATGATTACATTATCGTAATTCATTAGTATAACCATCGAATTGGTAGTTCTAAATGAATTATTCGTGAGAAGGCCCTGAGATGGATGGGATGATCATGAAATTGGCCTTGAGATTCGGGATTAAGTTGTAATCCGCGATAATATAGGTCATTTTAGTTGATTATGTGTTTACATTCTTCTTCTTAGACCATAATCAAGCTAAAGTTTCCAGAAATGGGAAATCTCAGGTCCAGTAGAGCATTCAGGCTTGGACTGAGGTAGGTGATGGTTGTTGTAACCCAATTACATAATGTATGCATAATAATTGTCTTCATTAGTATTACTTGTACAATATGTGTTCAGGAAAAAGGGAATGAATGTTAAATGATATCTTAAGTGTCAATCTCATGCAATGAGCCTGTTTTAAATGCTTGTTGGTTCTACAAGTGTGGTATGTTATATTGGTAAGTTATTAATGAACTAGGTACTATATATATTATATCTATATTATTATAAAAGCATGAATATAAATGTTGATTGACCAAAATTGCCATAAAATATTGAACGACTTTTATGCCCTTACTTATTTATTTTAATTTTAATAGAAAGTCATATGAAAAGGACACAACTGGAGATAGTGAATTATAATATAATAAGGAATTGTATGATATTTTATTCCTTTCCTTATTACAATCAAATTAATTTTATTGTTTTCCTCCTAAATCAACTAATTATATACTAGATAGGTTTCAAAGCATACTGTGTTATAATAGTAGCTCATACTAATAGTTCCATGGTTAATTATTCGAAGAATTACTAGGCTAATAGCTCATGGAAATTGCTTTACTTGGGATATAGTTAAATCCTATTTGTTATAAAAGTGACAGACAATTGCAATAATTGAAAAAACCTTTAGAGATATAATCAATGTCGATAAACATAATAATATTGATTTTCAACAATTAAACATTTGTTGCATTTTTTATATCAAGTACTTTAGAGCCATTCTTTCTTCCCATGTATATATAAAATATAATGACTTATTTCATTGGTACTCAAAAAATCTGCGCAAAAGGTATATAATCTCATTCGTCATAGGGATAGGATCAATTTTTTGGTATATGAGTGCATTAGTTGGAAATTATGGTAGTACAATGCCCTAGCACACAGTTATATTGAAAGTGACCTTACTGATTTAGTTTTGGGCTATGTTTAAACTAAGGTCAACTTCAAATAAGCACTCCTCCTAGAATATAAGGAATTATGAGTCCCGATACCCACTAAATTAAAAATCTCCGAGTCTTCTTTCCAATGCCACTGACCGTTCATTAAACCTCTTTGTGAGTAAAAGGTTATCACCATTTTACTGAAGACTGTCCGTGGTAAAAATGTTGAGACCATCGTAGCGGGTTCAGGTCTCTATAGCAGGGCCTCTATAGCAGGAATTATCTCGCTATAGCGGGAAAATGGCAGTTTATTAGCTGTTTTTGATGGGTTTCAGTCCATAAACTCCAAAAATTCATTCCTAATATCTAAAGAGGCGATTTGCTCTTGGTTGGGGTGGAAATCCTTCGTTGAGGTAAGATTTTTACTCCCTTTTAACATCGATTCGTTCTTCTTCTAGAATTATTAGAATGGGGAATTACTGTGAAATTCTTGTGGTTTAGAACCCTAGATTCATGAAATAGTGGGGAAACCTAAGGGTATAAGTATTTTCACCTAGAACTAATTTTAGATTGTAAATTAACTCTTCCTAGTATGAAATGGTGGTTCAAAAGCATGAACTTTAATAGTTGGGAATCTTGAGTTCAATAAAGGTGGGACCTTTAGCCTCAAAATTCCATTAATGGAGGTGAGTTGAGTAAGATAGAACTAATTTGATGATTAATTAACCCTTGGGTAGTTTTGTAGATCGTAAATAAGGGTAGAACTAGTGGGTTGAATTTCCAAAGTATTTGTTTGAAGAGTAGTATATTAATTACTCTTGTAATTGTTATTATTAGATGATTTAGCCTTCGAAAAGCATGAAGAAGAAGTAAAATCATCAGTGACATAGCTTACTTGTTGTAGCAACTTGGTGCCCAGGTAGGTTATGGTTTATGAGTAGTTGACCGTAGTTAGAAATCATTCTCATAATGTAGATTTAACGGGAGAAATCACGCATTAGACCTGCGAGCACAGAGTCTGGATGAATAAAATATGTGATAAATATAATAAGGACCTAATTATGTGTTGATATGTTAATGTATGAATCCTTGATGGGTGTTTTGTGTTTGTATGACTCTATGATGGATTATAGTGTGAATTATGTGAACATAGATGATAAGGAGATTGTGTGAGCTTATAATCTAGTGCTTCAGCCTAACTACCATAAAAATGGTGAACTTGGTATTATATGTATTTATAATACAGGATACTCTTGCTAAGGTTAGTGATAAGAACTAATTATGGTATGAGGAGGTAGTACATAATTTATGAGCCTAAGGTCAAGTTAGGCTAAGGGTTAGAAAGTAAAAGATATAAAGATATATGACTTCAACTAGATTGTAAGTTGAATAGAGTTGAATGATTGGCTAATAGGGTAGGGGCTTGAACTTACTAATGACTTGAATATAAGGGTTGCTAGATAATAACCGAATCTGCAGTCTCGGTATAAATAAAGAAGGATGGGATTAGTGAATGAATTTATGAATGTTGAACTAGAGTTTAGACTCCATTAGATTAAATGTGCATTCATAAAATGAGTACTAACATTCAATGATTATGGCTTGATAATGCTTACTTAATGCTTAATTGACCAGGTATTTAGGTGGTTGTCTATTGTTGCAAGGCATGCTCAAGTAAGTAAATTGCTAAATGATATCCTTAGTGTTAATCACATATAATGAGGTTTTATTAAAGACTTATTGACTGTACAAGTATGATTACTTATTCTCATTATGGTTATGATTGTTGTGATATCTTTTATTATTATGGGATGTATCAATACTTGGACATCTTCACGGGATTTGTTGATATTATTCATTGATTAGTTCGGTACCATGCCTGGTAAAGGTTATGTTCTTCATTGGTTTGGCTCGAGTACCACGCCTGGTACATGATTGTATTGGTTGGCTCAGGTACCACGCCTGGTACAGGTTCTTTTAGGGTTTGCTCAGTTACCACATCTAGTACAGGTTCTATTATGGTTGGCTTGGGTACTACGCCTGGTATGGGTTTACTTGTTAGTTATTGATATTCATTACATATTGGTTCCTTGAATGAACCGGTCTCATCTGTTGTTGATGTTCCTTACATGTTGATTGCTTGAGTGAACCGGTCTTATCTGTTATTGATATTCTATATGTCTTGGTCCCTCGAGTGGCTGGGCTTATCTGTTATTGATGTTCTTATATGTTGGTTCCTTAAGTTGAACCGGACTTAATTGTTTACTTGATATTTATATTGGTTTTATGAGTGGATCGGGTTATATTATGGTTGTTGTTTTGGGGATTCTTGTGTGGTTCAGTTACTTGGAATATATTTGGTAGCATTGGGTGGTCTGGACTAAGGACATAAAAGAATGGCATATATTATGTTATTGTCTACTCACTTGTGTATTTGATATAAGGTGCCAATTATGGTTGTTGATTCATGGTTGTTGATTTGGTTGATGATTGATAGTCAGGGTCTTGACTTGGTTCATATTCAATACTAATTACATTTGACTGAATTATTTGTTGTTGGTTGAAGAGGCTAAAGGATTTATGTTTAGGTAAGAGTAATTACTAAAGCATTCAGGGTTGTACTTTTTTGCAAGGTTATGGTTATGTGTTCTCATTTACTATTGAGGTTATTTGGGGTATAAGTGGAATATATTGACTTTCTGTAATGAATTAGATAGAACTAAGACAACGAGGATAAAGATGGAAATACTCATAGGTAATATGAGGGATAAGTATAGCAAGCATATGAAAGTGATGTGGTTTAATTTGTTATATAAGTTGTCATGTTTTTTATTTGCGATATCTATATTGTGTTTATGTGATCTAACTCTGGTCGACTGATTATACCTACCAGTACGTATTGTTTGTACTAATACTACTCCAGTTATACCCATTTTTGGGTATAGCGTGGTTACAGGATCAGTGGATGTTTCTCAGGTGATGTGGAAAGTGATCTCCAGCAGCTTCTACTCATCTTTTTCCTATGGTGGGAACTGTGTCTGATTTCATTTTTTTGTATTTCTCTTTGAAGCTCTTGTAGCTTTTTAGACTAGTTCCTAGGGAGGGGTTCCTGCTGTATTTTAAAAGGAGTTTTATTATATTCAAAGATTTCAGACTGGTTTTATTTTCAAAGGCAAATCTTACATTTTCTTTTGATTTCTGCATTACCTGTTTTAAATTGGGTTGTAAGGGTTCTCCTATCTAGGTTATTAGAGTAGGTGCCCGCATGACTCGGTAGTTGGGTCATGATAATTTAGTATCAAAGCCTAGGTTATCAGTTTCCTAGTACAAGAGTAAATGTCGAATAGAGTCCTGCGGATTGGTGTGATGACGTCCATATATAATTTTCGAGAAGCTATGAAGCATTCTAGGAAATTGTTGCACTTTTTTCATTCCTTTGGTGCAGTATGTTGCTTTCTTGTATGGGTTGAGTCCAATTGGTATCTCTCAATTCCAATTGGTATCTTGACGAGGAAAAAGTATGTCATTTGACTCCGGTTGAAATAACACAAGAAAGGGAAATTGGAACCCGAAAGGTTCCAATTGGTATCTGGCCTTAGAGGCTCTGTGAATGCATGGATGATCGGCTAATGGTCATCCCTGAGATGAATTAAATATGATAAATAGGCCCTTTTTTAGTGATAAAGTTTGATATTATGTGTATTGATATCATTTGAATGACTGCAAATGTATGGTGTGCAATTGTTTGAATTGCTGTAAAATTATGGTCAGGGAAAGGTTATAACTTATTTGGTGTGATTGGTTAAGTGATTAATTGCTATATGGTTTAAGTGAAAGATCTGTACTAATTATTAGGCATGGACTTATCATTAGTAAAAATGATAAGGGGATAAAAACTAATTTATGACTGTGGGGGAAACTTTGGTTTTGGGACAGTTGGAACTTGATTAAAAACCATGGGAAAAAAGGCTATGGTTGCATAATAGTGGGACTTATTGTTATGAAAGGTTTTCTTGGTATATTTTGTAACTGGTTTAAATAATATGATGCTAAGTTCTTGTCTATGCATTGTAGGGTTTGGTATTGGGATTATGTTAAAGGTCATAATGCGATAAAAGAAAAGGGTCGGTATGATAGCCCTTGGCATAAAGGTTATTAGTTTGATGTGGGTAATGTTGCCTGGTTGAGGTAACCTATATATATTTGAACATCAGATTTTATTTGACTCGGTGGTTTTATTGTTAATTGAGTAACTGCTTGTGTTGTGATACTAATATGTAGTTAATGAGAAAATCGTGAGATTATAGTGGGACCAAGTTTCCGAGTATTGGTGAATTTATGATTGTCCATCAATGGAAATAGTCACCCATATAGTATGTGGTAAAATGACTGATTATTATTTGACATTTCTCATAAGCTTATTTTATGAGAATGATTATTGGCTAATAGTATCTCTTGAAATGGGTATAGTTGAATTCTGGAGAATTTGAAATAAGTTGGCTTGTTCATGATCGATGATCCTTAGTGTTAGGCTTGGTTGAGGGAGTGGGGCTATTAAATGGTTTCTTGATCATTCATATCCCTTTTGTTTATTATGTTAATACCTGGTATTACTGCTCATATAGTGGTGGTGATGTGCTCATTATAGCATTGATTAGGGTCTAAGTGCCCGGGTAGAATTCTCCCTAGGATGAGAGTTAACAAAAGTCTTAGGCTAGGATGGGTTCCAATAAAATTTCTGTATTTTGTTGTTTAGAGATACTTGGTGTCTCGGAGTGTAGTGTTTGAGGAATTTAAGGCAATACCATGATATGTGAGGGACATTGTATCCCATAGAAACTTTCAGAATGGAGTTTGAGTTAGTAGAACTCTGGGTATAGTATTTAACATAAAGGGGCCAGAATGTCAAAATTTGGGTTTGGTGTTGTAAAATTGGCCAAAACTGAGACGGTTCGGAGTTACTACCTCGCTTATGCCCCTATAGCGGGAGACAGGTTGCTATTGTGGTGCCGCTATAGCGAGAATTTTCCCGCTATAGTAAGGCTGCTATAGCGGGGCTGGGTCGCCACAACGAGTTTCAAATCCTTGTGGCACATAAAAATTTATTTTGTCCGATATGTTTAAAAATGTTTATTCTAGTATATTGATGAGGCCTCGAATTACTAAGACACTGGGGGAGGGGTACTCATATTTGTCTTGTGAAGCTCAAAGGAAGGGATTTCTTGACAAATCGGGATCGAATTAAATTTCAATTGAGTTTGGGTACACCGAGAGAAATGAAAGTTTTGATGGTTCGCATAAGGATATAGTTACACTATCATGGTAGAGCGTTTAGATTCAAGGTGCTGGCTTATTCTTTTCTGTTTGCCTTAGGAATCATTTGGGAATGAATGATGGGTAAATTGGTGTCTATTGTAATGACTTATTTTGTCGTTACTAAAAATATCGATGATAAAGGTATATGAATCTCATTCGTCATAGAGTTAGCATCAATTCCTTGGTATGTGAGTATATTAGTTATGAATTATGATCATAAAATGCCTCTAGCACAAATTTAAGTTGAAAGTGTCCTTACCGATTTAGTTTTGGGCCATGTTTAAACTAAGGTCGACTTCAAATGATCATTCCTCTTAGAATATAGGGAGTTATGGGTCCCAATACCTACCAAATTAAAGATTTTTGAGTCTTTTTTTCAATTCCACCAACCATTTGTTAATCTGCTTCCTGAGTAAAAATTTATGACCATTTTACTGAAGACTGTCCATGATAAAAAAGTTGAGGCCGCCGTAGCGAGTTCAAGTCGCTATAGCGGGAATTATCTTGCTATAGCAGGAAAATGGCATTTTATAAGCTGGTTTTGATGGGTTTCAATCTATAAACTTCAAAATTTCATTTCTAAGCTCTAGAGAGGCGATTTGCTCTTGGTTGGGGGGAAAATCCTTTGTTGAGGTAAGATTTTTACTCCCTTTTAACATCGATTAATCCGTTCTTCTTCTAGAATCATTAGAATAGGGAATTATGGTAAAATTCTTGTGGTTTAGAACCCTAGGTTCATGAAATTGTAGGAAAAAACTATGGGTATGAGTATCTTCACCTAAAACTGATTTTAGATTGTAAATTAACTCTTCCTAGTATGAAATGGTGGTTCAAAAGCATGAACTTTAATAGTTGGGGATCTTGAATTTAATAAAGGTGGTACCTTTAGCTTCAAAACTACAATAATGGAGGTGGGTTGAGTAAAATAGAACTAATTTGATGATTAATTGATCTTTGGGTAGTTTTGTAGATCGTAAATAAGGGTAGAACTAGTGGGTTGAATTCTCAAAGTATTTGTTTGAAGAGTAGTTTATTAATTACTCTTGTAATTGTTATTATTAGATGATTTAGCCTTCAAGAAGCGTGAAAAAGAAGGAAAATCATCAATGACATAGCTTATTTGTTGTAGCAGCTTGGTGCCCAGGTAGGTTATGGTTTATGAGTAGTTGACCATGGTTATAAATCATTCTCATAATGTAGATTTGACGGGAGAAATCATGCATTAAACCTGCAAGCACGGATTCTGTATGAATAAAATATGTGAATAATATAATAAGGACCTAATTATGTGTTGATATATTAATGTATGAATCCTTGATGGGTGTTTTGTATTTGTATAACTCTATGGTGGATTGTAGTGTGAATTATGTGAATATAGATGATAAGGAGATTGTGTGAGCTTAAAATCTAGTGTTTCAGCCTAACTACCATAAAAAGGTTGAACTTGGTATTATGTGTATTTGAAATACGGGATAATTTTGCTAATGGGCGGTACATAATATTATGAGCCTAAGGTCAAGTTAGGCTAAGGGTTAGAAAGTAAAAGGTATAAAGGTGTATGACTTCAATTAGATTGTAAGTTGAATAGAGTTGAATGATTGGCTAATGGGGTAGGTACTTAAACCTAGTGATGACTTAAATATAAGGATTGCTAGATAATAGCGAAATCTTCAGTCTCGATATAAATAAAGGAGGATGGAATTAGTGAATGAATTTATGAATGTTAAACTAGAGTTTAGACTTCATTGAGTTGAATGTGCATTCCTAAAATGAGTACTTACATTCAATGATTATGGCTTGATAATGCTTACTTGACTAAGTGTTTGGGTGGTTGTCTATTGTTTCAAGGCATGCTCAAGTAAGGAAATTGCTAAATTATATCCTAAGTGTTAATTACATATAATGAGATTTTATTAAAGGCTTGTTGACTGTACAAGTATGATTTCTTATTCTCATTGTGGTTGTGATTATTTTGATGTCTCTTATTATTGTGGGATGTATCGGTACTTAGACATCTTCACAGGATTGATTGATATTATTCATTGGTTGGCTCGGGTACCGCACCTGGTATAGGTTCTATTATTCATTGGTTAGCTCGAGTACCACGCCTAGTACAAGATTGTATTGGTTGACTCAGGTACCACGCCTGGTACAGGTTCTTTTATGGTTTTCTCGGGTACCACGTCTAGTACAGGTTCTATTATGGTTGGATCGGGTACCACGCCTGGTACGGGTTTACTTGTTAGTTATTGATGTTCATTACATGTTGGTTCCTTGAGTGAACCGGTCTTGTCTGTTGTTGATGTTCTTTATATATTTGTTCCTTGAGTGATCCGGTCTTATCTGTTATTGATATTCTATACGTGTTGGTCCCTTGAGTGATTGGGCTTATCTGTTATTGATATTCTTATATGTTGGTTCCTTGAGTTGAATCAGACTTAATTGTTTACTTGATGTTTATATTGATTTCATGAGTGGACGGGGTTATATCATGACTGTTGTTTTGGGGGTTCTTGTGTGGTTGAGTGACTTGGCATATATTTGGGATCCTTGAATTGTCTGGGCTAATGACATAAAAGAATGGCATATATTCATTTATTGTCTACTCACTTGTGTATTTGATATGAGGTGCCAGTTATAGATATAGAGTCATGGTTGTTGATTTGGTTAATAATTGATAGTCAAGGTCTTGACTTGATTCATTGTCAATATTGATTACATTTGACTGAATTATCTGATGTTGGTTGAAGAGGCTAAAGGATTTATGTTTAGGTAAGAGTAATCATTAAAGCCTTCAGGGTTGTACTTGTTTACAAGGTTATGGTTATGTGTTCTCATTTACCATTGAGGTTAATTGGAGTGTAGGTGGAACATATTGACTTCCTGTAATGAATTGGATAGAATTAAGACAACGAGGATAAACATGAAAATACTCATAGGTAATATGAGGGATAAGGATAGCTCGTGGATGAAAGTGATGTGGGTTAATTTGTTATATAAGTAGTCATGTTTTCTTTCTGTGATATCTATATTGTGTTTATATGTTCTAACCCTGATCGATCGATAATACCTACCAGTATATATTATTTGTACTGATACTACTCTTGTTATACCTCTTTTTGGGTATAGTCTGATTACAGTATCAGTGGATGTTTCTCAGGTGACGTGGATAGTGATCTCCAGCAGTTTCTACTCATCTCTTTCCTATGGTGGGAGCTGTGTCTGATTTTTTTTATATATATTTCTCTTAGAAGCTTTTGTACCTGTTTAGACTAGTTCTGAGGAGGGGTTCCTACTGTATTTTAAAAAGAGTTTCATTGTATTCAAAGATTTTAGACTGGTTTTATTTTCATAAAGGCAAATTTTACATTTTCTTTTGATTTCTACATTACCTGTTTTTAATTTGGTGGTAAGGGTTCTCCTATCTAGGTGATTAGAGTAGGTGTCCGCACGATCCGGCAGTTAAATCGTGATATAAAATTGGCTAAATATTTACGTGCAAAGCACGTACATAGAAACTAGTATTATTAAAAATGGAAAGCTCGAAAGTTAAAAGTTGAATTATCATTTTACTCCTACACTAAATCAAAATATTATAAAATATATAATTAATTAAATATTAAATAGTAATCATATGATATTATTATTTAAAAGTGGAAAGCTTGGAAGTTGAAAGTTGAATTACCATTTTACCGCTACACTAAATTAAAATATTATAAAACAAAGTGGGAAGCTCCAAAGTTGAAAGTTGAATTATTATTTTACCTCTACACTAAATTAAAATATTATACCATATATAATTAATTAAATATTAAGTAGTAATCATATGGTATTATTCTAAATACTAAAAGTGAAAAATAAATTAACTAAATGACAAGTTTCATGTATCTGCCAAAACACTTATTGTGGTATATTTACTTTCTTCTAAAAAAAATTCTTATTTTAAAAGCAAATTCACTTTTTAATTACATTCTATTAACTACACCCTGTAATTGGAGACCGGGCGGTAGTCCGCCATAGTCTATGATCTAGCAATTCAGCATCCTTATACTGGCGCATAAACGCAGGCATAAGAACTGAAATATTCGAGAATTTTTTTATACAATTTCTTTAGACTGTATGGAAGAGACTAACTCTTTTACCTGAGCAAAGGGCATGTCAGGACCACAGTTCATACTCTTATTATACTCTTGTCCAATAGTTCTAACCCAATAGCGGTTCTAACCGGACCAAGAGGCGCCCTTTTCAACATATATCTCGGGCTAAGGAGGTCATGGCTTGCTATAGGCTTTCCAGATAGAGACAATAAGATTAGTTCTAGATCCGACTGTACCACCATCTCTGAACCAAGTCAAGAAACTTTATAAAAAATTCCTTTCCATTTTAATAAAGCTTAGATCCGTTCATGGTGCATACAAGAGAGACGTTAGGTAAGAGACATAGATATGGAAGCCGTTTAGCCGGACATAGTCCTGGCTAGGAGAAGAGAACTATGGTAAATAAAACTAAAAAGTAAATAACTTAAGGACGACCAAGAGCCAAGGTTGCTTGCGAATACTGATCCAAAATTTTATTAAAGCCGGAACAATGGAAAACGTTTTCTGAAGTTTTCTTTACAAAGCTATTCTAGAAAGAAGAGAGAGATTGTAAGAATTTTCTGTGTTTTCCTACTTAACAAAATGAGAACTTATATAGAAAAAGAAAGAAAACATAAAGAATCTTTGTACAGTAGGGAGGGGTCCCATATGGGTCCCTAAACAGTGAATTTACTGTTTAAACAGTTTATATACTGTTCAGTTGATAGTGACATCCACTTAGTCTGTCTTCTTCATACCTTTTCTTTGCCACGTTTCTTTTCCATGGCCTTCAGTGATTGTAGCAAGTCTTCTGCCCCCTGAATATCTTCCGTAGACAATATAATGTCTTCTTCATGGCGTTGTGCCTCTTCGCCTGAAGTTTCACTTCTCATGGAAGTATCGGATTTATCAATTTGATTGATACCTTGAAGCAAGCTCTTCTTTATTTCTTCGAGATACTCGTTGATCATTGCTTATTTATCTCCCTCTTGAGTGGAGATTCTTCGGGCAATATGCCTGACGGAGGGATTATCAACGCTAATTCCCTTTTGAGGAAGTTCTTTATAATCGTTAATTGTGTTGATAATGGTATCAATAAGTTCTTGTCCATTCATCTGTTTGGACCTGGGATCCTTTTTTAACAATTTTTCCCAGAAATTGTTATAATAAACTCGATATAAGCAGGGAACATTCTCCTCTGTGAATCCTATTTCGGGAGCCCATTTATTGATCCACGGTATAGAGAATTCTATAAAGAAATACATCTGGTCATTTTTTTCTAACCAGCAGATATGATCTTCGTGATATAATTCCCCGAGAAAAGGGGATACTTTCTTCCACTCTTTGTATAATTGGAGGAATTTTTCCGGTAATATCTGGATTGTAGGACCGTGGTATGACCACCAGTTAATGAACCAGTTTGGGATTGGTTCTGCAAATACTTTTGCGCAAAATTTTACAAACCATGTATGTTTGTTTTTATCATTATTATAAAATAATGTTTTACTGAAAGCTTGGATATAATCCCAATAAGTAAAGTTCATAGGAACACCCTTAAGGCTAAGCTGCCTTTCTTTATAGTGGACATTCCCCAGTCTTCAACAGATATAATCTGTTTGATAATTATTTTTGAGAAATTATAAACATTCTCTTCCGGGGTATAACCCGTAGGGCAAAAGTGCTGGATTTCTGCACTACCAGTACTTGTCAATATGGTTTCATAGTATAACCGGGTTTTGTATGACTCTCCCGGGAAATATAATCCCTTAATCAAGTACCTCTGGAATATTTTCCATGGTTCAGTTTTTCTCTGTATATCAGAGTTTTCCAAGAGAAATATAATTTCCCTTTTTTGGAGTTGCTCATAAGATATGATATTATCATTATCTTCTTTCATAACTGAGGCAAAAGTATCTTTCTGCCTTTGTGCATGCAAATATGCTTGCGCATGCTCGTATAACGGGCTTTCTTTTGGAATATTTTCTAAATTAATAATCTGCTCAGGGGCAGTAGATGATGAAGATTCACCCTTATCTGAGATCTTTTTATTAATAAGGCTTCTGTTACCCATTTGTATAACTGGATAATTGGATCGATATGACGATCCCTGTATAACTGGATAATTGGATCGATATGATGATCCCTGAGAGCTGGAATGTCCAGAGGACCTTCCTGGGGCTGATCTTCCCCGGACTTGCCTCCAAGGCGGGTCCATCCTGTAGGAAAGCAGATTAGTCATTCTGTAAAATAATCTGTTAAGTCTTCCCGGATATTTTCTGAGTAGTCATGTATAGAGAAATCTTCTCTTACTAAATCATTTATGACGATTTCAATAATGAGCTGTTTAAGATCTTTTGGTAATATAATTACCTTTAAAATGGAAATCAAGGCCTTTTCAGAAAAAAATATCAAATAAAACATTTTATTGGATATACTCTCGGGATAAGAAGTCAGGTAAAGAATTATCGCTCCCCTTCTTATAATGGATGTCGAAATCAAATGGGGCTAGTTGAGCATGCCACCTTGCAAATATAAGTTTGGACGCATCATGCTTAAAATCTTTGTCAAACATGTATTTGACTGATTGAGCATCAGTTTTTATTAAAAACTTTTGATTATATAAATCATCTTGAAATTTAAGGACACACTTAACAATTGTAAGCATTTCATGAGCCACAGTTGCATATTTTTTCTGGGCTTCTGTCCATTTACGTGAATGAAATCTTATAAGATATTCATTTTTGTCATTGGGATTAATTTGTTTAAGAATCCCACCGTAACCAATATTTGAAGCATCTGTTTCAATAATTTTTTGCCAAGCAGGGTTAGCAAGAGTTAAACAAGGTAAAGACTGAACTCGTAGTTTGATGTTCTTTACCAAAGTGGTGTGACTATTAGTCCACGGGGATTTATAATTCTTCTTGAGCTTGTCATATAATGGGGCTAAATCACGAGAAAGATTCTTGTAAAAGGGGGAGATGTAATTTAAACTACCCAAGAATCTCTGCAACTGAGTTCTATCAGTAATAATGTCAGGAAACTTTGATGCAAAGTCGATGGCCCTCTAGATAGGAGTGACTTTTCCTTGACAAATTAAGTGTCCCAGAAAATGAACTTCAGTCTGGAACAAACTCATTTTTGGTTTAGAGATAACCAAACCATTTTGTATAACAATTTTCTTGAAGATATCAAGGTGTTTTATATGCATTTCAAGAGTTTTGGAAAACACCAGAATATCATCAATATAAACAATAATAAAATCCATATATGGATTGAAAATGTCATTCATATTTTTTTGAAATTCTGATGGGGCATTTTTTAAACCAAATGGCATGACATTCCATTCGTATTGCCCAAAAGAAACATTAAAAGCAGTTCTATAAGAATGCTCTTTAAATATCTGAATTTGCCAATATCCTGATTTTAAATCAAATTTTGAAAATATATTGGCGTCGTACAACCTAGACAATAAGTCTCTTTTGTTGGGAATTGGATATCTTACCCATTTTAAATATTTGTTTAAAGGTTTGTAATTTATTACTAACCTGGGAGTTCCACGCTCCTTTTCTGCAGCATTATTCACATAAAATGTTGTGCACGACCAAGGAGATTTTGATGGTTTTATTAAACCCTTTTGTAGCAGAGTATCGATTTCCCTTTTGCAGAATTCTACTAATTCAGAATTCATTTGGCAGGGACGAGACTTGGTTGTGATATTATCCTCTGAAAAATCCTCCTCATATGGAAGAGTTACGATGTGCTTTTTGCGATTCCAAAAGGCACTGGGGTGATCTGCGCAAATATCAATGGCGATCTGTTCGGAAATTATCTTAATTTTTTCTTGTATTTTAGAAGATTTGAGAGACTCAAATATATTCATGCTAAAGAGCTCATATTGTAAAGAATCGACATGTTGTTGCTTCATTTTAATTAAAGCATTAATATCACGAGTTATTGGTTCTGTGATAAAAGTATAATTTATTTCATTGTCTTTATAAGATGCTGAAAATACTTTTGAATCAATATGCGTATAAGGATAAATTGCATTTATAAAAGGCGTTCCAAGTATAATTGGAGGATGCAACTGATTTTTTACCAGAAAGAAGAAATGTGGTATGCAAACCTTGTTCTGGCAGATTTTCGTATTTGAAAGTTTATACTTTATATCTAAAGCATGTCCTGATGCGGATTTGACCATATGCGCAGTTTTTTGAAAATATTTTGAGGGGACAAGACCCTCTTGAATGCAGCTAACATCTGCACCGATGTCGATCATAGCAACGTTAGTAATAGAGAAACTATTATCAATTAAAATGATGCATTTAACATACCATTTGTGTGCAGTGACAACCTGCATCATCCCTAAAAACATGTTAGTTTCAAGGTTACTGGTAGTAGGTTCATCATGGAGAACCTCTTTACCTTTTGAAGAACTGGTTTGATCTGGGCGAACATCGTTCTCAATCTGAGAAATCCTTTGGTCGCAAACAGCCTGATTATGCTTAAGAGCTTTTATTTCTCTTTTGAGATTTTCAACCTCTTCTTTTAAATTATCAAAAGAAGCATCCTTTTCAATAAAAGCCTTTTTCATCATTAAACGATTATCAATCTCCTTTAAGGAGTAAGGTGCGCAATATTCAAAATTATTTTTCTTGTTATCAACAGGTGGCCTTGAAGGGCTAGAATCTTTAGCAGTGGCTAGATTAATAATTTTTTCTCGAAGTTTGTTATCAGTAACTTCTTTTAACAATTCTATTACATTATCAGAAGTGAACGTATTAAGATTGAAATCCTGAAATTGTGATTGCAATTTGTAGATCTCATCTCCTTCACAATTGCATGTATTACCTTTGCAAGTGGTGCATGAGCTATCAGCTTGTTCTTCAGGGTCGGATAGATCAATAAGATTAATATCTGATCCTGCGTCTGAATAAGATTCATAATCATCATCGGAATCGGAGGTGTATAACAAACTATAAACCTTATCATGCAGTTCTGCATCAAGTTCTAAGGTTTTGAGTTTATTCAGTTTGCAATTTGGAGAAATATGCCCTCGTTTACCACATTTGTAACACTTGATTTTGGAAAGGTCTCTTCCTGACCGATCTTTAGTAAATCTATTAGATTTACGGTAGCTTTTTCTAGCATCTCTCTCATCCTTAGATCTTCGTTTGGATCTTCGTCTCCTGCTAGAACCTTCAGTTCTAGGGGACTGGTAATACTCTTTTTTGCTGCCATAGGCTGCTGGTTCAGGTAGACCGAACTGAGTACAAAAGTTTCCAAGCTGAGATCTTTCTTTGTGCTTATTCATCTTAAGCTGTTTTGACATAAGGAGCTCGTTGCACAAGTTTAGTCCTTCTTGAGTGCAAACTCCTATTAACTGGCCATAAGTGTAATCTTTATAAGGAATCTCAATGTGGCTTCCTCTTAGGGTCTTTCTAACCCTTTCTGCAAATAAAGAAGGAAGGCCGTCTATAAACTTAGCTTTTCAAAATTCATATTTTTTTTCGGGTAATTCCATAACCCGACTAAGAAACGTATCTTTGTACCATCTCTATTTAGTCAACGTAAGGCATTTAAGACCATTGAGTAAAGTACGAATCGTTTCATGTTGTGAGGTAAATCTACCATTAAAGTGTTCCAAAATGGTGAGGATCTGGGTGTAAACTGCATCCTCTCTGTCCTTCTCTAGAGCAAAGCCTAGGTTATCAACACCTTCATTAACTGCAATGGTGTTAATAATATGGGCTTTTTCCTCTATATTTAAGTAGTTATCCCACCAGCCTCTGAGCTGTCCTGTAAAACCTGCAATAATCATCTTGCAGACTGTTCTATCATTATTTTTAGTGCTCTTGCAAATGGTTGCATACATGAGAATTCTGTGAACAAGGATGGTTAACTGCCTATCTGATAAACCATCGAGGTTCCATTCATAGATTTCGGAACCGCTGTAAGACGTATTAGTCTGGTTCCAATCTCGTTCCTCTATCAAGACATCTTGGGGAGTAGGACGAGGATAGTAGAATGTATTCATCATAGGTTTAGCAGCATAGCCACTATTCTTTCGAGGGTAACCTTTAAGCTTATTAAGCTCAGAGAAAACATGATTTTTATAATCACCAGTTTGATCCATTTTTTCAGAAAACTCTAGTGACAAATCGATTGGTTTTATATTTAAACCAGAAAACTTTTTAACAAGAAGTTCTTCTAAATCAGTTATTAATTTTATCTTAAAATCCTGAATCTCAGGAGGTCTTTGAATAAAAGTAGAGACGACATCTTCTTTACTAGTTGAGGCTTCTACTTTACTAGTTGAAGCAATATTAGTCTTAGCTATATCAGCTTTTATACCTTTTATCAAAATAGTCATTTCATCAAGTTTTTTATCTAGAGAGACAATATATTCTCCCAAAACTTCGACATATAAACCCAAATAATTATTTTGAGCAATGAGCTTATTAATCTCCGAAATACTTAACGAAGCGATTTCTTCATCAATGAATTTTTGAAAAGCGTTGAAGGTTATACCTGTATTATTAGGTAAAACAAAAGCAGACTGTGGAGGATAAATGGCCGCTATTAACTTCCCATTAGAGTCGCGATAAGTCCTCTCAATGACATTGACATATAAAGGCAAATAAGTGGTTATAAACCAAGGAACAAAGTGCATAATTTGATTATGCAATGCACAAGTTTCATAGAACTCTTGAGAGATATTATTCATGTCTTCTTTGCTATAAGAATCGAAAAACCAAGTTTTAAACTTATTCCACCTTTTATCAAAAAATCCCTTTTGAATATGTTTTCTTGCCAGGGATCCTGGGCTAAAATCAATTTGTTGTGGAATCATTAAGATTTATTTACGTCAAACTCCATTTCGGAAGGAGTTGGAAAGTCCTTAACAGAACTGTCGTCATGAATATCATTTGCCTGAACAATATTGGTTCGGGGGTTAATTTTAACCTTTTCTACCTCTGAATTATAATCAGATTCAATAGTGTGAAGCGAAGCAGCGCGATTTCGAGCTGGACCATAAGCTGGTTCAATGGGAGAGATATGCTGAATATCAGGCACAAATCTGTGACTTAACGATCGTCTATTATAAATAGAACTTACCGGAGGCATAAGCCTATTGTTTGACAGTGACTGCCTGTGATGAGCATAGCTGCCTTCTGTAAACTGGATGCAAACCCTTCCATCGGGATTTTGCAAAACGTGAGAATACTCAGAGTTAGTGACCGTATTCGTTAACTGATTAGGGGATATAACCGAATCAAGAGTCCAAGTTGTCGGGAAATTAATTTCTTCCCACTTAATCGGTCTCCTGGTGGTGACCTTAGATCTTGCAAAATTTGTTTCCATCAAAATAGTTTGATCGGAAGTATCGTATAACTTGCATCTTGGATTCAAGGTTGATAATAACTTGAAATAAATTCTATAAGACAAACTTATAAGTTCTGAACCTGGCACATAGTTATAACCATGCGTTTTAACATTTAACGTTAAGGCATCAAGAATATTGACATCAGATAAAGATAACTGCAAATTAGGTTGCGTATTGAAATAAACTGGACCATAGGCCACAGTTGATTCAATCGAACCCATAAGAGACTGTCTGAAATTTAAATTTCTAGCATCTCTGAGAGCGGCTAGGAAAGTCTCTGGTAACCCTTTAAGGGTAAGTGGTTTAAAAGCAATTTGAATCATGCCAATATGCATATAATTATACTGATTTTTATAAAGATCAATATCTCGCTTATTTAATAAACGAATAGTTTGTTCAGAAGAGTTTAATGCTAAAGATTGTTCAGTTGTTTTAATCAACTGCTTAGTAGATAGTTTATCAAATCAACCATAATCATAAATGGTTTTAATAGGAACTTTAGGAATCGTCCATTTGTTTAACAAATCAAGGTTTTGAGGTATATCTAAATACTAAAAGTGAAAAATAAATTAACTAAATGACAAGTTTCATGTATCTGCCAAAACACTTATTGTGGTATATTTACTTTCTTCTAAAAAAAATTCTTATTTTAAAAGCAAATTCACTTTTTAATTACATTCTATTAACTACACCCTAAAGCTTTAGAATCAAAATAAAAAAGGAAGAATTGAAATGTTTTCAGCTAATCAGCTAAAATAAAAATAAAAAACCAAACAGTCACGTCTCCCAAATTAATATTTCATTCACTTCTCATTATCATAACATACCTTAGAAGTTAAAAAGTTGGAATGAACAATTAATATAAATTAATTGGATACAAAATAAAGGAATGCCAACTACTTTTTGGTTGATGTGACATAACATGGAATTCAAAAAGTTGCAACCAAAAATTAATGTACATAAATCAAATTAATAAATGCTCTATAAAACTTTAAAATAATGCTCATGAAGAAGAGCTATAAAAAGGCCATAAGAGGCTTCCATTTACCACCAAAGCCCTTCCTCCCTATCTTTACGTATAATGATTTTATATGTATGTCTTTGATCATATTTCATTAATTATTATTTTTTTCATCTTTTTTTTTTCATTAGCAACTTAAGGAGAACCGAAAAGGTGTATAGTTGTAGAAGGTCGAAATGAGAATAATCATGAGAATCCAACTTTCATTATATTCTTCTTGCAAGAACGTGCTACACAAGTAATTCAATACAATATTAGTTTTAAAAATTCAACCCGACATTAGTTTTAAGGTACACAATACCTATGTATCATTATCGATGAAATTCTAAACATATTTTATTATCATAGCATATGGTATTTTAATTTTATTATTCAAATAATATCCTTGTACACTAATTTAGTATGTTATTTTTAATTTGTGTAGCGAGTATTGATATATCTTTAATTTTGCTTTTCAATGAGAAGGTATCCGTTATATGTAATATCTTACAAATTTAATTTCATAAATTGATAATTATTGCTACTTTCGATTGCAATAAAGTTGATTTTTTTTAAAGCAAAAAGGACAAAGACCAAATTAAGCATATAAAGATATTTAAATTTATCAAATTTAAATACATATAAAAGTGGGAGTCACAAAGTAAAACATTGAATAACTAAAATGCTCATTAATTTAACAATAAATATGTAAAAATGCTGGGAGTTCTCCTTATTGGATGTAACATGGTACTACTCTTATAATCAATTTATTTCGTATGGGAATTTATGTCCCGTACGTTATTTCAATTCTAAAAAATACAAAACATAACTATTCCTCTGAAGCAAACACAAAAAAAGTAGATACACTTATATAGATTTAGGACTACACTTATATAGGATTTAGGACTAAGTCAAATTTTGATGATATTACAATTTTCAATAATCTTACATGAAACTTTCTTCTTTATTTTAATTTTGTATAAAGAGTATTTTGTGAAGTAAAATTCAACTATATGATGAAATAAAAAATAATCATGAAAAAACATGAAGTAAAAAAATTTATCATATTGGGCATAAAGTGTAAGAATTACGTCTCTTTAAGAAAATTTTAATGTGGACCACATATTTTTGATAATTAAATATTACCTTATCTCTCAAGTAAAGTAATAAATCAATCAATTAATTTGTTTTTCAAGTTATGCATATATGATATTTCTTTGATGACAAGAAATAATTATGAGAAACCCTTGGGGTTAAAGTTATTTGCCTAAGAGTTCCTAGCCTACCTATAAATATGACTGTAACTCTATCAGTTTGACATACACTTTGATAGACATAGGTTAGAAGACTGCTAAGGTCTCTTTCTTACCACTTTCTCTAAAGTTCTTGAAAAGACAAACACGATTCTCCACAATACTTGAATAATCATGGCTAAAGGTACGTTCTTATTTATTTTTCCGTTGCATTTGACTTTGTGATATGTGTTGAAATTCAACATGTGATATCAACAGCCTTCTTTAGCCGTATTATTCAGTATTTGATTAAAACTAAAGGGCGAAACACAATCTCTGGCAGTATGCTCGAAACACAATCCAGTATTTGTATCAGTAATGGTGAAATTCTAATGCTGGAAGATTGATATGCTTTACTGAAGGTTTACTGTAATTGCTTGTTATATATGTCTTTTCACCATTATAATAATATTATAATTAAAAGGGAGACAATCCAACTATTGTTGTCAAATTTTGGTTGTTAATTGATAGTCTCGTGTCCTTTTTTACTTGGGACATCGAGAATTTTTTTACCATTGATTATCTATTGGTTAAAGTTATCATTATGACTAATTGAAATCTCGAGTTTAATTATAATTGAAGAACAAGATCTATTTTGGTATTATGTATTGGTTCAGTTAATTAACTAACAAGTAATTACTGTCTTAATGAAGGATATGTAGGCTTTGCCTATTCCTTTGTTATAAGATTCTTCCTTGAACTCTATTAACATGAGATGCTTTGTGCATCGGATTGTCTTTGATGTAGGCTATGCCTATACAATTCGTTTTCACATCTTGATAATTAACACTTTGTTTAAGTTAATTATTAATGTTAACTAGTGTGAGATATCACTCTGATTTCTTGTTATCATATGTTTGGGTTAGCCACAGCATCTTGAGTATATGATTTAAAAAAAATTAAATATTTAATCACATAAAGTTAAGTGATTAAGATATAATAATGACATCTAATAAAGTCTGATTGTCTTATTAAATTAGTAACCTTACCCCACAGGGAGGTAAATAGTTTGGTTAGATTAATTGGAATGAGATAGTAAACCTTTTCATTTAAAAATCATCCTATGCCCTCAGGTACGTATTGTTTTCTACTTTTATTTGGTTTACTAGTCTTATAAAGTTAAGTAAATTTTGTGCATGAGTTGCTACCTCTACCCACAGAAAGGTTTAAAATTTACTTAGAATCGGTATTTACCCGATTCACTTTTGATGGTTATGTATTTCATAGCTTATGTATGTGTATCCTTATTTTGTAGTTAACACAGCTTTTCCTACTGCTCTATTTATCGAAAATGCTCGAATTCCAATGTTGTCTGGTGACAACTTTACTGAATGAAAGGAGAAAGCCCTTCTCACATTAGGGTGCTCGGATCTAGATCTGGCTCTCCGTGTGGAAGAACCGCCTAAGCTCACAGAATCAAGTACGCCAGAGGCTAAGGCTTTTTATCAGCGGTGGGAGCGATCCAATCGCTTGAGCTTAATGCTCATGCTCAAGAGTTCGTAAATCAGCAATTTCTAGTGACTACGTTGTATACCTCCAAGAGTCTGATTATGATATTGAACTAAAAGATGATCCATGCTCTTTTTCACAAGCCATGAGTGGAGAAAACTCCACACTTTGCTATGATTCTATGAAATAAGAGTTGGAATCTATGGCCAAAAATAAAGTCTGGAATCTCGTTAAATTACCAAAGGGTTTTTCTACTATAGGATCAAAATAGGTTTATAAAACCAAAAAGACTCTTTTTGGTAATATCGAATGATATAAAGCTAGACTTGTAGCGAAGAATTTCACTCAAAAGGAAGGTATTGAGTATCATAAAACCTTCTCTCCTGTATCAAAGAAGGATTCATTAAGAATAATCATGGAATTAGTATCTCACTTTGATCTAGAGCTACATCAAATGGATGTGAAAACATCTTTCTTGAATGGAGATCTTGAAGAAGAGGTATACATGCGTCAGCCTAAAGAATTTTGTGACAAGGATAAAAGTCACCTTGTTTGCAAGTTGAATAAATTTATTTATTGACTAAAATAAGTTTTTCGCCAATGGTATATTAAATTTCATAATGTTGTTTCTTCGTTCGGATTTATGGAGAACATTATTGATCAATGTATATACCTTAAGACAAGTGAGAGCAAATATATTTTCTTAGTCCTCTATGTGGATGATATTTTACTTGCTAGTAGTAATTTGGGATTATTGCATGAGACAAAATAGTTTCTTATCCTGAATTTTGAAATGAAGGATATGGGTGAAGCCTCCTATGTCATTGGTATTGAGATTCACAAAGATAGATGTCAGCAATTGCTTGGACTATCTCAAAAAGCCTACATTGAAAGAATTCTGAAAAGATACGGAATAAAAAATTATTCACCTATAGCAGCACCTATCATTAAAAGTGACAAATTCTCATTGAACTAATGTCCACAAAATACATTGAAACAAGAGCAAATGAAAGGCATTTCATATGCTTCACTTGTTGGAAGCCTTATGTATGCGCAGGTCTGCACTAGACCTGATATTGCCTTTGCGATAGGAATGTTTGATAGATATCAAAGTAATCCTGGTCTTGATCATTGGAAAGCTGGTAAAAGGATTTTGAGATATTTGCAAGGAACCAAGGATTTTAAGCTCACATATAAATATTCTGACTCATTGAAAGCCATTGGATATTCAGATTCTGATTTAGGTGGATACAAGGATAGTGGTAAATCTACTTCTGGATACATTTTCCTTCTTGCTGGAGGTGTTGTGTCTTGGAAAAGTGTTAAGCAAATAATTGTTGTAACATCCACAATGAAAGCTGAATTTATAGCATGCTATGAAGCTACATCACAGGCGTTATGGCTGAAGAATTTCAGTTCAGGCCTTAAAATTATCGATTCTATTGTAAGGCCTTTGAGAATGTTTTGTGATAATTCAGCTGCAGTATTCTTTTCAAAGAATAATAACAGTAGCAGTCAAAGTAAGCACATCGACATAAAGTATTTGATGGTTAGAGACTATGTTAAGAAGCAAAATGTAAGTTTTGAACATGTTAGTACTACTATGATGATAGCTGATCCTATGACTAAAGGTTTACCAACTAATATTTTCAAGGATCATGTAACCCGTATGGGGTTTAGTAACTCGTTGTAGTCTTATTTTTATTCTTTAACACTTTGTCTAGACATTATCGTTTTTTGTTATACATGACAGTGCATATTTTGATTTTCATGTATTATATTGTGATCATTGGATCAAATAAAGTTGGACTCTGAATGACTTATATATTAAGCTCATTCATAAAGTTGTTGGACACTTTGCTTAGAACACATATTATACATTGTAATACATAGAAGAAAGTGTTTGATTTAAAGCATGACCGCCATGATTCTTGTATGAATATATTCTTAATAAAGTGATTGTTGTATAACAATTAAATCGAGTGAGTAAAGTTTATGGTCATATTCATTATATTTACTCATAAAGGATTTTTAGATTTTAGTATGTGGTCCAAGTGGGAGAATGTAAGAATTACGTCTCTTTAAGAGACTTTAATGTGGACTACATATTTTTGGTAATTAAATATTACCTTGTCTCCCAAGTAAAGTAATAAATCAGTCAATTAATTTTTTTCCAAGTTATGTATATATGGTATTTCTTTGATGGCAAGAAATAATTATGAGAAACCCTTGGGGTTAAAGTTATTTGTCTAAGAGTTCCTAGCCTACCTATAAATACGTCTGTAACTCCATCAGTTTGGCATATACTTTGATATTATATGTTAGAAGACTCCAACGGTCTCTTTCTTACCACTTTCTCTAAAGTTCTTGAAAAGGCAAACACGATTCTCCATAATACTTGAATAATCATGGCTGAAGGTACGTTCTTATTTATTTTTTCGTTGCGTTTGACTTTGTGATGTGTTAAAATTCAACATAAAGAAGCCCGAAATGGAATATAAAATAGGGAAAGGGTTAAAAATACCCCTCTACTTTAGTTTATTAGCTAAATTTACCTCTAGTAATACTATAGGGCCAAAAAAAAAAACTACCGTTATCAAAGTTAACAAAAATACCCCTCTTTTTAATAACGGTAGAAGTATTTTTAGCCCAATAGTATGACTAGGGGCAAATTTAACTAATAAACTAAAGTAGAGGGGTATTTTTAATTCTTTTACCTATAAAATATTATACTATATTAAAAATAGGAACAGTCAAAATTTTAAGTTGAATTATCAAAATGAAAATTAAAATTGAGAGGATATTTTGATGTGCGTTTCTTTCTTTTGTGATTTTAAATTTTATAATTATTCTCTTATTTTTTAATTTTATAATGTATAACTTTTTTATCTTCTTACTGTATCAAATGTAGGACTGTTCAAGAAAAACTTAAAAAATAAATCAAAACGATCAAATTAAAGAAAGGATTTAACGTGTGCTTTGGTTTATGATTATAAGAAATCAATTTTTATAGAGCATGTTATACTCCTCCCTCTTCATATTCAAATCTATGGTATTATTGCTGACCTATTTGTTATATTAATCATCATCTAAACCTAAATAGTTTCTTTATATCATGAATAAACAACAAGAAGATTTGAGATGTGATTATAATTGAAAAAGATCAATATAATGTTCACAATAAGAGTCATAGTTATGATTGAGCAAATAAAATATTAGGGTGAAATATATATCATGAATATCATATCTACAAGGAAGTACGACGAAATAGAAGTACTAGTTTACGAGGATAAAAGACTTACCTTAACGATGAAATTTGGTAAAAAAATCAGAAGAATTGCCCCAAATCGCCACAACCTTCCCCAAAATATATTTGTGAAATAATGAATATTTTTGGTAAAGTTTCTACATTAATGATGATTAACTCCGCTATAGCGACCCAATGCCCCTATAGTGGTACCACCGTAGTGAAAACCTCCCGCTATAGTGGGATTGACCGAATCTGACTTCTGCTATAGTGAGAATTTTTGCGTTATAGAGGTACTCGCGTAGCGGCCAGCCACCTGCTATAGCGGGTATGGCAAGGCAAAAACTCAGAAAATCTCTCAATTTTGCCTTTTTTACAACACACTCTCAAACCATGACATCCCGGACTAACCCTTTTACGTCAAGTTTGATATCGAGAGTTCTACTTACCCGAATTCACTTCCGAAAAATTCTACGGATTCTAATCATCTTAGCTAACATAAAAACAAGATAAGTATTATTAATTTCACCCAATTCCTTCTTGGATTGCCCTAGATCACTGTAATGACCCTTCCGGTCATTTCCACGTATAAGTTTTGAAGTCAAGCAAATCGACAAAAGTTATCGTAAGTTCTTTAAGAAATTTCCTGAACTTTGGGTCAAATGTCTCAGGGTTTTTCTCCCAATATATAAAGAGTTAGAAGCCCCCCGAAATACCAAATCGAAGGTCTACGAGTCTAGTTTCCAACGCACAAAACCTCACATCCAACTGATCTCGGAGTAAAGAGTTATGACTGTTTTACGGCGGACTGTCTGGCAGAAAATGGGTTGCGAACCGGGTCGCGAACCGGGTCGGGTTAAACTCGATTTAAGCCTCGACTTCACGTTTTAAAATGCCATTTCAGTTCTGAAACAGTAATAAAACATAAGGGAGGATCCCGAGAGAATTCTTGAGTATCAAAATCGTGCGTTGGCGAATTACGAGCCTAAACTTAAGAATTTTATTAGCATCGTGCGTGTATTTAAAAATATTTTATTTAAAAGTTGAATTTGGTAAAAACTATATTATTATTACCTTTGCAAAATATTTTAAAGGTTTATGGAAAATATTTTCGATACGTTATAATTGTATATGTATTTATTTTATAAAGTTTTTATACATTGTAATATTTTAACGGAGATAGTAAATTTAGCTATGTTGAAATTTATTATTATAATATAGTAGGTTTTATTCGAAATAATTTTCTAATAATTATGATATATTTAAAATATTATATTTATTTTACCACGAACTTATGCAATACCCGAGTATATACCTAACGGGGGGAATTTGTTGCCACCTCCACTTCCACGTGGAAGTGGAGGCCTTGTACAGCAAAGTTAGGCAGCATGTGGTGGGAAATTGCTGCCTAATTTACATTGACTTATATTGGGTAAGTAATTAGTGAACATATTCACTGAGCATTTACATTTCTCTCAATAACTCATTAAGCTACATAGCTGCTACATCACTGTTGATATATATTGATGTTTCATACAACTATGCACATTATCAAATACTCTTTCACGTGTGAGGTGTTGTGGTGAGAAAAATATATTTGATAAAGTAAGTCAATTATCTACGTCAAGTTATTCAAGCCCAAATCCGATTCCGATTCCGATTTAGTTTTGGATTTTCTTGGAGTGGTTCGAGCTTGGACATCGTTGTTCTAGCAGCTTGTCATCGGTCGACAGGTAGGTTACGGTTTAATTTCCCTAGACTCCGCATATATAGAATAAAATTGTATTAATGGACATCCTTGGGTTGGTTTATTAGGTTGGTACCACAGACCTCGACCGCTTTATTCATGTCCGCCTAATTTTGTTCCTCCGTTGCTTGTAGTATTTGTCGATATATTTTATTTACCCTTGTGGTCCTGTGAGGCCTTGTTGACTCTGGAACATAGAAGGTGGGATTTTGGGAATGTCCGCGAGTCCCGGGCATAGAATTATCCTTCTAGGCTGGTTATGCTTGCTGAGTAGCTGTGGGCCTGTGCAGGGTTGATAGGTTGATTGTGAGCTGCGGGGCAGCTATTGTTTGTGATCATACCATTTCCATGCATATAAAGAGGTTTTATCCATGTTTTACTGTGGTTTTGGCTTCGGGCCTACTGGCACTATTTTCTAAATCTTGCATGGCCCGGGGGGGCCGTTTTTGATGAAAATGATTTGGAAATGGTTTGATTTGACTTGTGAGTATTCTTGGGTAAAAGAAAGTAAATTATGTTTTAAATCATCAGTTTTACGATTAACGCTAGACTCGGCAGGGCCGGAGTGCTAGTTGAGTTTTCTTATTATTTGAGATGATTTTAGCCTCGGTCGGACCGAGCACCTGAGATGACTTTTTACTGTTTTAGACCCGGTTATGCCTGGGCACCCTTGGAGGGGTTTTTGAGACATTTTCCTACTACTTTAGTCCTGGACAGGGTCTGGGCATTGCATATTCGAGACTGGGTCTCTATTCTGATACTGAGTTTTAGTATGGGGTCTGGGACCTCCATGGACCTTGCCATCCGGGCCAGGGGCTACGGGCTGCGTGTGCCGGAGGAGGGGTATACGGTGGAGTAGAGGTATACGGGCAGTGTCCTTCCATGGAACCTACCTGATGGGCCGGATCGGCGCGGCGAGGTACATACAGAGATACATGGCACTTGAGATCTTCATGCATCATATCATCATGGTTCGAGGTTCCACCCTTGTTTGTTGTTTGCTTGATTGTACGCTCCGGTAGTATGGGATACCGGAGGGTTTGTTTTCACTTGTTTGTGTTCCTCGGTTGTATGGGCGGCCGAGGGACTGTAGGTAGACTCTTTCTATTTACTTGTAGAATTATTCCCTGTTACGGTTAATTATGAAATTGGTTACTGCTAGACTGTTAGTTGCTTGGTGTGAGATTGATATGATTAGTTGGACTTGTTTCATGTCTCTGAGCATGCCTATCATCACTCTTTCTCTCTTCTTCTTACACTTGAGGTTACCGGTATACCGTCCATTTCGTAAACTTATTTTATATATACACTGTTATTGCAAGGACCCCAGGTGCGTTGTTTCTTACTTTCACCTGTGCCTATGGTGTGTATATTCTGCTTGCTAGCCTCACATGTGGTTCTGTTGTTTTCCCTCTGGGCTAGTTCCTGTGTAACTTTCATTGATTTCTGTGACTACTTGCTTCTGTTCTGTCTATTACTACGCTTTTATCTTATATGTGCCCAGTCGGCCTATGATACCTACTGGGTACCTTATGCTTCGCATTTGGTGCTCACCCCTACCCCTGCATCTTTGGGTGCAGATCCTAGCGTGGGCCATCGCCGTTAGATCATTGTGATTCGTGCTTGGAGATCTGTTGGGGACTACTTCAGGCTGAGGGTGAGCTCTTGGCGATCGGAGCTTAGCTTTAGTTTATCTTTTGCTTTATGTACTCTATTACCATTCAGAGACATCTGTATATATAGTTTTGGCTTATTTGCACTCCATGTATGTAGTTGGCTCTATACTATGATACCAGGTCTTGGGGTTTTGGTTTAGTTTCCGCATATGTATATATTTATATCTCTGTTATCTATTTTATTCGTCTTATTCCCTTATTTGCTAGATAGTAGCCCATTACTAACTGTTCTGGGCTACGGGGATTGGTTCACCTACCGGGGGGTTGTAGGTGCCATCATGACCGAGAAATTGGGTCGTGACAATCACACCTTTCTCGGATTTCGTTCAAGACTAGCCTAGCCTGAAATTTTCAACTTTCAATTTTGGAAAAGTTTTATCCCTGATTCTTGCATGATTAGCTCAACCATAATGACGGGAAGGGTCATTACAATAAACTTCTCTTTATGAATTATAGAAATCTCTAAAACAATGTCATGAGAAATTCAATTATATTATTTTATCATATGAATTTATATACAACAATGTTGATAAATTCATTTACTCAAAATTTACAAAAAATAATTATGGTATTATTATAAGTCTTTATTTGAATGACTTATTGATTTTAGGTACAAATATGCTTGGAGTTGATGATATTAAAAAATATCTTAATCAGTCTTTAAAATGAAAAAAAAAACTAAATTAAGTTAACACCATTCTTTTAATTAAAATCAAGAGCAGTGATAAAGATATTTCCTTAAATCAATCACATTACGTAGAGAGTGTGATTCAAAAATTTAATTACCTAAAAATCAAAGAGTTTAAAACTTCTTTAGATTCAAATATAAAATTAACTGCAAACTTTGGAAGGGTCATAACACAGTTGAAATATGCTAGTGCTATTGAAAATATTATGTATCCACCACATAACACACGATCAAATATAGCATATGCAGTTTGCAAACTTTCAAGATATACAAGTAACCAAGTGTTGAACATTGGAAAGATATTTCAAAAGTACTTTGTTACTTAAAAAAATAAAGAATGTCGGATTATGATAATAGTGATTTTTCTAGTACATTAGAAGGATTCGCTAAAGCTAGTTAGATAATTAAAGATAATTATAAAAACTTTATATCATGATGAATTTTTATGTTGGGTGAAGGTGCTATAAATTGGGCATCCAAAAGCAGACTTGTATTACATATTCTACAATAATAAAAAAAAAAATTAGCATCAACAGTTGCTGGAAAAAAAACACAATGACTAAGAAACAGTTATTAGATATAAAGTTGTGGTTACAGTCAGTGCCAACCATTCTCATATATTGTGATAATGGGGAAACATTGAGTGTTGCTCATAATAAAATCTATAATGAAAAGTCTAGACATATTAGTCTGCGACATGCTTATTTTAAAGAATTTCTTATAAGTGGTTTCATGACTTATTATATAGGTTAAGTCTTGTAAGAATTTAGCAAACCCACTTACAAAAACACTTCTCAGAGATGCTACTACAACATCTAGTGGGATGGGTTTAAGAAATGTAACTTTAAGTACATTAGTAGAGGGAACCCCACCTTGAGTTAGCAAAACTAACAATAAAGTTTCAATGGATAAAACAATCTGTTAATGTCATAAATTCTATTTATATTTCAATTCCGCATAGATTGGTATCAGAGCTAGATAGAAAGATATAATCATCATGGAAAAAGCTAACTCCGACGAGAAAACTACCGTGCAGGTATACCGATATACTTATGTTGCTATATACTGTCATATGAATATGCATAGCTAAACTTATATATTCCTGATAATCATAATTATGGTAGAATAAATTTTATATTAGTTACTATATATTGAAATTATTCAAAGCATGTTACATAGTTTGCTAGCAAATGGGAAAAGAGAGAAAAACTTCTAAGAACAGTACTATCATGAGAGGGAAACCGTTGAGGCAAGAAGCCGTGTTAGGGAGTACCAAAAGTATGAGAAATACTGTTCAAGGAAGAAAAGTATCTGCTTAGTACAATGCTAGTAGTGACGAATAAACATGATCTAGAATAATCCAGTTTATAGTAAGCTTATATAAAAAAATATCCTATCATAAAATATGATTAGAGGGAATAATTGATAAAAAGCATCATAAAAATGACTAGTTTACATAACGAAATGGTAAATAATTATAAAACATTAGTTTTATATGCACTAAAAGACATAAGGATAATAGAATTAAAAAGAATTATATGGGAAAAGATATTTGATAAAATAGACGAATTATTAGAACAACAATGGTATGAGATAGATCTAAACAATTTAAATATAGATGACGATTGGGAAATATATTCAGATCTAGAAATAGTATATTCAGACTAATGATTAATTACGAATATTTAAATTATTGGAAAGAAACTGTAGAAGATATAAATTTGTTAAATAACTTAATAAAGGATAATATAGAGGAATATCAAAAAACTCAAGATATAGAATATCTTGAATATATTATAGAATGCGTAAAAGAAATACAAAGATTAATTCCTTTAAAAAAGAAATATTATAATAAAGCATTCAATGAATAAATACGAGGAAGAAATAACAGAAATAATTGAGCAAAAAAGACGAGAAATTACACATAGAGAACAAAGACTTAGTGAAAATATATTTGCAGGAGTATGCCATAAATCGATATTAGCACAAAGAAAGGAAATATTCTACCTATACATATAATTACAAAAACTAACATATAAATTACAACACAGATTATAAATGAATAAGGAAGAATATGTAATAGAAGAAAAAACCTTCGAAAACCTAGAAGGAATAAAAATAAAAATAGTACTTTCTAATCTAGGAAGAAGATATAAGAAAATAGGAGAAACTCTAAACCTAATGCTAGAAAGAGAATCAGCTAAATTAGAAGATAGCTTAGCGGCTATGATAAGAGTAATGAAAGAAAACGAAGAAATAGACAGAAAGAATGAAATAAATAAAATAAAACAAGAAGCAAAAATAGAAGTACAGAAAATAGAAAATATTAAAAATACAAAAATATTAGAATTAGAAAAGGAACTAGCAATGCTAAAAGAAATATATGAAAATAGACAGAAAGAAAAAGAACAACAAGAAAAACTACAAAATGAAATAAGATCATTTAAAGAAAAATTACAATTAAAAGAAGATAACGAAGAACACAATTTACCAGAATTAAGAATAGATGAAATAAATGAAACTAATGAAGAACAAAATTCAGAAGCAAGTGAAACATACACTGAATTATTAAAAGATATAGAAAATGATGAAAACATAGAAATAAACATGAGTAAAGTAGAAGAAAAACCTAGTACATCAGGAGGAAAAAGAGACCCTAAACCAGGTCCAAAATACTATACAAAAAGTTATGAAAACTCGGATAGACAAGAAACGATACGGAAAAAACGATATAATGAAAAATGGACACCAACTCCATCAATAGAACAATATAACTTCTTAGATCTAGATTGTGTGACAGACACAAATAAAGTTATCCAATTATGGATGGGATATATAGCAAAACAATTAATAGACAACAAAATAGCTATGACAGAGGTACCAGGATACATAGAAAGAACATTAACAGGAACAGTAAAATTATGGTTATTAAATTTAACAGAAGAAAGAATAAAAACATTAAGAAATAATAAAAACATAAACGGCGAAGCTGCAACAACATCGATAGAGATACTACAAAAATATGAAACAGCAATAAGAAATGAATTTAGTAGTATGATGACAGAATACGAAGAACAAAATAGAGAAAAAATCATAAATAGAAATTTAATGATAAAATTAGAAATATGCAACATGTGTTATATAGACGAATATACATGTGCATTTAAAGAATATTATTATAAAGGATCATATAATACAGAAGAAAGTAAGGAAATCAGACAGTTATATTTTACAAAATTACCTGAACCATTTAGTTCAAGAATAATAAAAAATTGGAAAGACGCAGGACTGACAGATACATTAGGAGCTAGAATAAAATATTTACATCACTGGTATTCTAATACTTGCGAAGAATATAGAGAAAAACTACAAATAGAGAAAACTCTAATAAAAAATCTAGTATGTTGTAACAATAAAGTGGCACCTAAATTCGGGTGTAAAGATGAAATTAATTATTATAAAATCCATACTCTAGAAATAAGAGATATAAAAAATATAAATTTAAATATAGATATATAAACCCAAAGAGAAAATATTATGTAAAAAACTATAAAACTAAAAGACCATATAGACCAAAGCGAAAGCTAACAGAATGTACATGCTATAACTGCGGAAAAGTAGGACATATAGCTAGAAATTGTAGATTACCAAGAAACCCACAAAGAAAACAAATATCATAAATAATATTCGAAGAAAACGAAAAATATACGCAAATAGAATACATAGACTATGAACTAGATAGCGATGATAGTATATATGAGATATCAGAAGAAGAAGAAAATGAATTAGGTACAAAATCAGAACAAATAAATGACTGAAAAAGAAATACAAATAATAAAAGAAGAACATCTAGATGAAGAATCTACGGATCAAAAGATAATATTTGATTTTAACATATTTGATCAAATAAAAGGGAAAGAATTAGACTTAAGTGTAGACAAAATATTTAGTATACCAATTATAAGAAATTTATTCAAAAGACAGAAAGAAGAATACTACGTAGTAAGACAAAAAGAACATGTAATAGATTGCAAATATACACAAGGAAAAGCTAAAATCCCCTTAATAAGCAGAAGAATCATAAATAAAGAAATACAAGATCTAAAAGTAAGAGATCCAATAAAATACGTACACCTAGGTGGAACAGAAATATTAATAAAAGCTTGTTTTAGAGAAGGAATAGATACACCAATAGAAATATATTTGGCAGACGATAGGATAATAGAACCTATATAAAAAAGCATAATAAGCGCAGTTAAAGGAAATTTAATATACCAAAAGTTTAAATTTATAATAAGTGCTAATTATTCAGTAGCAGTATCAGATAAAAATATAGATAAATCTTTAGTATTATATTGGAAAATGTCAGGAATAGAACTAGCCCCAGGCAGTAAAATATTTACAGCAAGATGTAAAAATTTGTATGTATTAACTACTAAACATAAAATAACAGCAAAAGATAGTTAAACTGAAAATAAAATAAATAGGATAAAGATAGAAAACCCCTTTGAAAAGATAGTTACTCTGATAGACAAAAATGAATATAGTTATAAAGAAATAGATTTTGACGAAGATTTAGAAATAGTAAAAGAAAGATTAAGTACATCTAAAAGAATAAACTATGAACTAAGATTAAGCATATCAGGTAGCAAAAGATATGAAAGTACAAGTATAAACTACGAACCAGAAATACAAGAATCATCTACAAGACTGATAAAACAACAAAAAGAAGAACTAAAACAATACTATATAACGGGAATAATAAATCAACAAAAATGTTTAATATTAATAGATATAGGACAAGAAGAAAATAACATAGCAAGAGAATTAGTTATGGAAGATAAGATAAAAGTAAAAAACCAGTCATGTCCAGACCTACCAAAAACATTAGTAAATAATAAAGAAATAGTAAAAAAGGAAATAATTATAGGAGGAATACCAATAAAAATAAAATTTGAAATACACCAAGAAAAAAATATAATATTAGAAATAAAATGGTTAGAAAAAATGAAGCCATATAGTATAGAAAATAAACAATTAATAATAACACATGATAATAAGAAAATAATAATAAAAAGAGTTTAAAAGAAAGAAACTATGAAATGAAGATATATATACTAGCAAAAATAATAGTAGAAGGATATAATAATAGATATTATACACCAATGATAGATACAGGAGCAGAAGCTAATATATTTAAATATAATTGCTTACCAGAAGAAAAATGGGAAAAGCTAAAAACACCAATAGTAGTAACAGGATTTAATAATGAAGGAAGTATGATTACACATAAAGCAAAAAATATAAAAATATAAATATGGGATAAAATCTTAACAATAGAAGAAGTATATAATTACGAACTAACAACAAAAGATATGTTATTAGGAATGCCTTTTCTAGAAAACTTATATCCACACACAATAACAAAAGCACATTGGTGGTTCACAACACCATGTAACAACAAAGTAGGAGCAAAAAGAGTTAATAACAAAAATAGGAAGACAACAGAATGGATAAAAGGAAGTGAAAAAACAAATCAAAAATTAGAAAACATAAATCAGTTAGATCATAAAATAGAATTAATCATATTCTCAATAGACAAAATAAAAATAATACAAGATAAATTAGAAACACTGTATAGTGAAGAACCATTAAAAGGATGGGAAAACCACATAACAAAAGTTAAAATAGAACTAATGGAGGAAAATAGTATCATAACCCAAAAACCTTTAAAATATAATTTCAATGATTTAGAAGAATTTAAAATGCATATTAATGAACTACTAGAAAAAACCTATATACAAGAAAGTAATAGCAAACATTCTAGCCCAGCGTTCATAGTAAACAAACATAGTGAACAAAAAAGAGGAAAAACTAGGATGGTCATAGACTATAGAAATTTAAATGCAAAAACCAAAACGTATAACTACCCAATACCAAATAAAATATTAAAAATAAGACAAATACAAGGATATAATTATTTTAGTAAATTTGACTGTAAATCAGGATTTTACCACCTAAAACTAGAAGATGAATCTAAAAAATTAACAGCTTTTACAGTACCACAAGGATTCTACGAATGGAACGTATTACCGTTTGGATATAAAAATGCACCAGGTAGATACCAACACTTTATGGATAACTACTTTAACCAGCTAGAAAATTGTATAGTCTATATAGACGATATATTACTATACTCTAGAACACAAGAAGAACATATAAGATTATTAGAAAAATTTATACATATTATAGAAATCTCAGGAATCAGCCTAAGCAAAGAGAAGGCAGAAATAATGAAAAACCAAATAGAATTTCTAGGAATACAAATAGATAAAAACGGGATAAAAATGCAAACACATATAGTACAAAAAATAATTAAATTAGACGAAATGCTTGACACAAAAAAGAAACTACAATCCTTTTTAGGATTAGTTAACCAAGTACGAGAATATATACCTAAGCTAGCAGAAAATTTAAAGCCATTACAGAAAAAATTAAAAAAGGATGTAGAATACCATTTTGATGACACAGATAAAACCCATATAAGGAAAATTAAAAATATGTGTAAACAGCTACCAAAACTATATTTTCCAGACGAAAATAAACAATTTACATACATAGTAGAAACAGACTCTAGCAATCATAGCTACGGCGGAGTATTAAAATATAAATATGAAAATGAAAAAATAGAACACCATTGTAGATATTACTCAGGATCATATACAGAACCACAAATAAAATGGGAAATAAATAGGAAAGAACTATTTGCATTATATAAATGTTTGTTAAACTTCGAACCATACATAGTTTATAATAAGTTTCTTGTAAGAACAGATAATACACAAGTTAAATGGTGGCTTACAAGGAAAATACAAGATTCAGTCACTACAAAAGAAATAAGGAGACTTGTACTCAATATACAAAACTTTACATTTACAATTGAAGTAATTTCAACTAACAAGAATGCAATTGCAGATTACCTATCAAGACAAAAGTACTCAGACGGAGGATAATACTCCAGATATACTCTCAATCCTTACTACGCTTTCCCTGAAAGTGGACAGTATAGGTACGAGATTACAAAAGATAGAAACGAATGAGCTAAGTCAGCAGCATGACTCTAAACATGCGGAGCTAAGTCGATCGGAAGACTCAAATATTCCAGAGCTAAAAGAAGACGTTGGGAAACTCCCTAAAACCCATAACGATTTGTTAAATACAGCTGCAGGTACAAGCAAGGCTGCAGAAAACAAAACAGCTAGCACAAAACCATTTACAAATACCAATCTGAACAAGGTATTTGATAAGCCATTTACCCAAAAAAGGCAACCCATTGAGATATTAAGTGTTACACCTCAGATATCCACATATGCAAATAGCCTCCATAAAGAAAAAAGGATATACAACCATATCACCCAAACTTACATTGAAAATATCCACAAAATACAAACCTTCCTAAACCTCAAACCAAGATCTACTACTACTACCGAAAAAACACAAGACTATTTAACCCAAAAACTACAAGGCTACAACTGGCTGATAGCACAGCCAAAAACAAATCCAAACTTAGTTAAAACTTGTTATAACTATGGATTACTTAGCACCGTATACACCTACGATGGCGAAGAGATAAGTGGAATTCCAGAACTCCACAAAGCTTTCATTACATACAAAAGAATTACAAAAGGAAATTTATTTTTTATTAAATTCTATACGGCACCAGCAAGGATACTGTATGACGAAATAAAACCCCTAATTCAGGTAGTCAAAATAGGCCTGACTAGGGAAATGATTATACCAGAAGATATATCGCAACAAGCAGAGTTACTAAAAGTTGAGATACCAAACTTTTATGCAAACAAGAGAATAATTGGTATATCAACTATTATCCAAGAATTAGCTACGAATTATCTACAAGGCAATGCCATCTGGAGTTATTATTCCAGAGACCATTTAATGATCTATGCTAATTCAAGGGAATTACGACAAGCATATATGGATGAAGTCCAGAAATGGATTTTATCTTTATTAAGACCAGAGCTACAACCAACAACTAGAGCCCTGAAAAAAGGGTTCATTTCAGAAGAATTATTAATCAGATATTGCAAGCTAATTGGTCATAAATATCCAGACCATATATGCTCCAAGTGCAAAGGAGAAGATAATGTTATTCCAGATGTTCAGCTTGAATAAATGGATTAGCAGGAGAAAGACAGCTTGCAGATACCAAAGGTAGATACCGAAAGAAGATATGTACAAATAGCTATAATGTCAGCATCTACTTTTAGTACATATGTAAAAGTAGTGTCGGCCAATATGAAATAAACGGCCAATATATTAGACAGATGTAAAGTATAAAGTAAAGTCTTTTATTTTATATGTAAAGTAAGAGTCATATTCATGAACAGTAAAGACTGTTCATAAATAGTGAAGGCCATTAAGCCATATTCATGAACAGTAAAGGTCGTTCATGAATAGCAAAGGCCATTATATGTAATATCCGACTTCTATATAAAGGAGTCTGAAACATAAATAAAGATCATCACCAATCTATGCAGAATTGAAATATAAATAGAATTTATTGAATGCTCAGAGAGAAGAGAGAGATGAGTAAGTGATGATCTTTATTTATGTTTCAGACTCCTTTATATAGAAGTCGGATATTACATATACTGGCCTTTGCTATTCATGAACTACCTTTACTGTTCATGAATATGACTTAATGGCCTTTACTATTTATGAACAGTCTTTACTGTTCATGAATATGAATCTTACTTTACATATAAAACAAAAGACTTTACTTTATACTTTACATCTGTCTAATATATTGGCCGTTTATTTCATATTGACCGACACTACTTTTACATATGTACTAAAAGTAGATGCTGACATTATAGCTATTTGTACATATCTTCTTTCGGTATCTACCTTTGGTATCTGCAAGCTGTCTTTCTCCTGCTAATCCATTTATTCAAGCTGAACATCTGGAATAACATTATCTTCTCCTTTGCACTTGGAGCATATATGGTCTGGATATTTATGACCAATTAGCTTGCAATATCTGATTAATATTTCTTCTGAAATGAACCCTTTTTTCAGGGCTCTAGTTGTTGGTTGTAGCTCTGGTCTTAATAAAGATAAAATCCATTTCTGGACTTCATCCATATCTGCTTGTCGTAATTCCCTTGAATTAGCATAGATCATTAAATGGTCTCTAGAATAATAACTCCAGATAGCATTGCCTTGTAGCTAATTCGTAGCTAATTCTTGGATAATAGTTGATATACCAATTATTCTCTTGTTTGCATAAAAGTTTGGTATCTCAACTTTTAGTATCTCTGCTTGTTGCGATATATCTTCTGGTATAATCATTTCCCTAGTCAGGCCTATTTTGACTACCTGAATTAGGGGTTTTATTTCGTCATACAGTATCTCTGCTGGTGTCGTATAGAATTTAATAAAAAATAAATTTCCTTTTGTAATTCTTTTGTATGTAATGAAAGCTTTGTGGAGTTCTGGAATTTCACTTATCTCTTCGCCATCGTAGGTGTATACGGTGCTAAGTAATCCATAGTTATAACAAGTTTTAACTAAGTTTGGATTTGTTTTTGGTTGTGCTATCAGCCGGTTGTAGCCTTGTAGTTTTTGGGTTAAATAGTCTTGTGTTTTTTCGGTAGTAGTAGTAGATCTTGGTTTAAGGTTTAGGAAGGTTTGTATTTTGTGGATATTTTCAATGTAAGTTTAGGTGATATGGTTGTATATCCTTTTTTCTTTATGGAGGCTATTTGCATATGTGGATATCTGAGGTGTAACACTTAATATCTCAATGGGTTGCCTTTTTTGGGTAAATGGCTTATCAAATACCTTGTTCAGATTGGTATTTGTAAATGGTTTTGTGCTAGCTAGGTAATATATTCAGATCTAGAAATAGTATATTCAAACTAATGATTAATTATGAATATTTAAGTTATTGGAAAGAAACTGTAGAAGATATAAATTTGTTAAATAACTTAATAAAGGATAATATAGAGGAATATCAAAAAACTCAAGATATAGAATATCTTGAATATATTATAGAATGCGTAAAAGAAATACAAAGATTAATTCCTTTAAAAAAGGAATATTATAATAAAGCATTCAATGAATAAATACGAGAAAGAAATAACAGAAATAATTGAGCAAAAAGACGAGAAATTACACATAGAGAACAAAGACTTAGTGAAAATATATTTGCAGGAGTATGCCATAAATCGATATTAGCGCAAAGAAAGGAAATATTCTACCCAAGTCTTCCGATCGACTTAGCTTCGCATGTTTAGAGTCATGCTGCTGACTGTCGCGCCCCCATTTTCCTCGCGGAAAAGCGGGTTTCGACGTGACAACTCTCTTTTAGGAAGAGAGGGTGAAGAGTCGCCACCTAACGAATTTAAGGCGCGTTAGGGCGCCGTTCTAACTAACTACAACTAAATTAGATTTTAAGTCTACGCAACCAGAGAATCGGGTAAGGGTTCAAGTTACCTCAAAAGGAAGGTGTTAAGCACCTTTCAAGGTCCACAAATGTGGGTCCCTGTCGGATTCGTTATTTATGTGGGAATAGGTGATAAATAATAGGTCGATTAATTAAACTAAAGACTATGTAATCAAACAAGTAAGACTTTATTTCAAACAAGTATTTAAGCCAAATTAATTACTAAAATCTAAGTGAGAAAATCATGCAGGAATTAACGCAAGCAAATAAATAAACGAAAAAAAATCAGATAAGCGAGAAGTCAGAAGTGACACAATGATATAGGAAAAGAGACCTAATTACTAAGTGACTTAGTTGACTACCCCAAACAAATAGAAAGAAACAAACTTAGGTTAATTTAACCTATTCGGATCAGCGCCCGACTTATTATCGGAGTCAATTTCCAAAGACATTGTCTTATTCTGCTCGGGTCGATTTCCATCATATCCGTCTATCTACCCGCCTAAGTTGGTTATTAAGATTATCATTCCTAGGAGCGTACTAAAGAAATGGAAAATCTAGCGTACCTTAATATGCCTACCCGTCCCAACTTAATGTCCAAGAGGCATTGGACTTACTAACTGGATATGGATCTAGACAAATAAAACCTAAGGCTCCTAATTAGACTTGAGTTAACATCATACAAAACATACAAAGAACTTGAACACGTAGCACGTAATGGTCTCAAGTAGGCCTCTTGGTTCTTTAAAGGAGTGATAAGGTGATTAAAACATGCTTTAGCAATGACATATTTATTAATTCTATAAACGTGATTTCTAAGGATGGAGACATGCAAAAAAATTTATTAAATCCTACGAGCATGATATCTAATTATTTAAACGTGCTGGAAATAAATTTAATCCTCTGAACAGATAAGTATGTTAATATGCTGCAACTACTTGACGTGCTGAACTAATAGCCAATTAAACTGCTGAAACTGATTTTTTTTGCTTACGTGATTCCTAATTTAAAAGCTGAAACTAATTTAGTCTTATAGGCATGATAACTAACTGATTTAACATTCTAAAAAAAATGATTTTGTCCTATGAACAGGTTGTCTAATGATAAAACACCCAGAAAATTATTATCAAGTCCTATGAACAGAGCTGCTAATTATTTGCATGCTGAAACTAAATCTAGATCTATAAAGAACCTAACTATTTATTTTAATACACTAAAACTAATTTTAAACATGCTGACACAAATTATTTATTAGACACGACAACTGATTACATGACTACTGAAATAGGTTTAAATCCTATGACCATGGTAATTAAATTAATATGCTAAAATTCAAATCCCATAGGCATGGTATCTAAATGAATTTATATGCTTAAACAAATTTACATCCTATAGGCATGATATCTAAATGTTGTGTAAAATGCTGAAAACTGATTTTATTAATCTAGGCATGCATCAGACTGGCTAAAACAAAGAATGAGTAGTTACAAATACTGCACATGCTGCCTATTGTTTAAAGACTAATTAATTAATTGAGTCTTAATGTCATGGCTTCTACGTTTTCAAATAGGTGAAACAGATAGCAAATAATTTTCCCCTTCCCCCATAGCAGTCCCCTAAAGCTTTCATTACGTCATCGGAGTTTATACAATAATTATTACAGGCCCGAATGAATGAATATAAAAGCATAACATAATTAATAAAATCTAAAGTTCTATAAAGATCTATCAATCCCAGGCAACTCTTCATCGCTTCCCATCTTCTACCAACCTGTCAAATATGAACGTAGAGTTTGGAGGATCCTAATTCAACCCATAAGGCCCACCCTTGACATGTCAAGTTCCTGAGGATCTCACGGATCCTAGGCAGTGCTTATGTCAAGGAATAGGGATGTATTAGGACCTCCATATTCCACCCAAATACCACAAAGACAAACCAAGAGTGTACTCATATAAATTAACCAACAGCCAACATAAACAAGAGATAGCTAATTTATTTAATAGCTCATGAACGAGAAAACATATCAAAGCCAACATGAAGCAAATTCTAGGTGCAATCCTATAGACATGCTCTCTAATGATTTATAGATAAGCATAGATAAGCATAGCTGGACTAATACACATATTTAAAGTTACAAGTGATCATGTATATAAATTTAAATCTACATCGATAGAAACTAACCAGTTAACCGCAAACAAACAAGAGAATACTCGAAGTCCCACACTTAGAAATCAGTCAACTTATCAGCCAAGAAGAAAAATTCTAAAAAATATGAGAGTGAGTCGTGTGTAAAGTCTCAGTCCTCAATAATGAAAAGGCTGACTGTTTTTATAATCAAAGATAGGAGCCGTTTGGTTAAGGAAAGAGATGAATCAGAATAGTAAATCAAGGGAGCCTTTTCCTTAATAGATTGGTAGAATCAATTAGTAAAAAATCAAGCCTAGTTTACCATAAATACGTGAGTACTAAAATTATTTCAGAATAACATAAGCAAGAGATATACTTTCTTTTTTCAAAAGAAATCCGTCTCTTTAATTGCAAAACCAAGGCGAATTTTAAATAAATTATTGAATTTACCATAAAATTTCCCAAAATCAAGCAATTAAAACAATTAAGGGGGTCTAACAAGTCAAAATTTTACCTTATTTATTTAAGTACTTATGCTGATAAAATCTATATAAGGAGGAAGAATCAATCAAGAATAACCAATTATCAATACCATTCTAATTCAAATAAGACAACGGGATCAATTATAGGTACACTGATATGCTAAAATTTACCAAGCAAATGAAGTTTTAAGCTTGTCCTAATTTGAACCTTAAGAAGAGAAGGGGACAAACATATCAACATCACCACAACTGCTAGAAATAAATAAGTATGAAGATCACTCATACAAGAAGGAAAACATGGATAATGCTTGGATTGAATCAATCACAACCTAAGATAATCAGGTAGTGGGCACAAAGAATCCACATCAACGGGATCCCTAAATGAACAAAATCACAGCTTATCAGAGAGGACAAATAACAAGATTTTTTAAGCTTAGGAGCTTAGTATAAGTTCCCAGACATGATTATGAAATGTACTCTAATGGCACGGTATGTCTTAACATGTAGAACATATTGGGACATAAAGATAGCAAACAGAGGTAAACCAAACCCAAACCGAACTTAGAATATGCAGCAACCAATTAGAAGTTGAGTTCAATACAAAAATGACTCATCAGGTTTCAGGCTTAGAACATAATAACAGTAATCCAACATATGCTATTGATAAAATCAGTTTTACCAATAGAACAAGCATATATTTCAAATTTTCGAAGTTAGGCTAAAAGTGAACGTTCATGACAAGTTTGAGTTTTCACATGTGCCACAGGGGCGATTAACACAAAACCATAAGATTCAAACACAAATTCGCAATCAAACCTTAACAATTTTGCATCTAATGATTTGATGACGGAGCAAGAGTATGACAAAATTGAATCAAGAAAGAAACCAAACCAGAAACGGGTTCGTGATATCCTATAGGAGCCCCCAAGTTTTGGCAACGACCAAAATGGTAGATACAATTTTTTGGACTTCTCGGTCAACCAACCTTTAGCTTCAAAAATCAGTGACAACATGCATGATGCCTCCTTCGTCCATAGTTTTTCGGCGACGGGGTCAACAGCTTGAGGCGGCCGTTTGTGGGTTTTTTCATCAAAACCAGTGGGGTTTTGGTGGTGGTTTACTATTAGTGGTTCGATATGGGACATGTATTATTGGATGGTGTAGCGTCGAGGTTCGCCGGTGGGGAGAAAAGGAGGAGAGAAATATGAGGGCAGAGATGGAGGCGGCGCTGGTAGTGTGAGGAAGCAGAGAGAGAGGCGGTGGGTTGAGAGTATATCATTAGGGATTTTGGGTGGTGGTTTCACGATGCCTAGAGCCGCATGCGGCTGGCGGTGGCGCGGTGGTGGCGATGGTGTTCGCCTGTGGAGATGGTGGAGGTGAGAGAAGATAAGAGGGAATGGAGGCGGTTGATTTTGGTTGTGTCGGAAAAAATGGGGTTAGGGTTTGGGGTGGGTTTGTTTAAGAAGGAAAGAAGAAAGGGTTTGATCTCGGCCGTTGATCGTATTAGATCAACGGCTGAGATTGGATCAGACTTTGGGATTTAAAATTGGGCCAATTTAGTCCAATTTAGGCTAAAATTGAAATAAATTGGGTAGAAAGAGGGCTAGGATTTAAATAATTTGAGATTAGAAATTGAATTCGGACGGCTATTTAATAAATAAATTACTACGTATATAAAATTTAGTAGATGAAATAATAATTAACGATAAATATCAAAAGATTAAAAAAGGGTAAATTACGCATATATATTGTACGTAAAATAAATGACATGTATTATCATATGAAATTTGTGATAAAAAATAGTAATAGTAGAGAATAATTTCATATTTATATACTAATTTTAAAGTGTTAACACGTAATTTATTTAATAAAATCAAGTAAAATATACAACAAGTTAATATTTAAAATAATTATTGTTATTAAAATAACAGCCCGAGAGGGGTATAGGGAGGTCAAAATTGGGTGTCAACAGCTGCCCCTTCCTTGCTCGGGAATGAAGGATAAATTGACGGGCAAGGAATGTTGACTAGTAGCCAATTTTGTCTGATCGGAGGATGATTCTTTTGGAATCGAACAAACAGGAGGGGGTTGTGAAAATGATGTGGCCGAGACTTCAGTTTCAAGTCGCCTACATATCTCGGGTCTTATGAGAATCAGGCCGTGTGTAGTTCTAGATTTAGGGACGAACAAGATCCCTAAATAAAATTGACAAATATGGGTTTTGAATCAGGATAGCACGAGTTGACAAGGTTAGAGTATGAGCAAAATGGAATGTGAATATGATTTACGAATAAAGAATTATGCTTTGAAGAATTTCTCTTAACTGCTTCTTGTCTTGCCTGCACAGCTAGATAAAATTGTTAGCTCATTAATATAGAGAAGTATTGACTAATGTGGCGCAAAATAGTAATAAATAATAATAATAATGAAGAGAAGAGGTGAGAAAGCTTATCGCTTTATGTTGTTATTTTTGAGGAACCTAAAAAAATTTTGCCCCAGTTTAAACCTTTAAAGAGAAATCGTCAGTTGTTAAACATGTGCATGGTAGTACGTAAGGAAAAAAATTTATATATTTTGTAGGGCCAAAAGAAGATGTCTTATTGTAAGGCGAACGAGCCTAAGTGTACGTTTGTAAGGCGAACGAGCCTGAATGTTCATTTGTAAGGCGAACAAGCCTGAATGTCCCTTTGTAAGGCGAACGAGCCTGAATGTTCATTTGTAAGGCGAACAAGCCTGAAATGTTCCTTTGTAAGGCAAACGAGCCTGAATGTTCATTTGTAAGGCGAACAAGCCTGAATGTCCCTTTGTAAGGCGAACGAGCCTGAATGTTCGTTTGTAAGGCGAACAAGCCTGAATGTTCGTTTGTAAGGCGAAAAAGCCTGAAGTGTTCCTTTGTAAGGCGAACGAGCCTGAATGTTCATTTGTAAGGCGAACAAGCCTGAATGTCCATTTGTAAGGCGAACGAGCCTGAATGTTCGTTTGTAAGGCGAACAAGCCTGAATGTTAGTAGCTCAGTAATAACACAATTTAATTACTTAGTAGCAATAATAATCTGATTTTTATATTCAATGGATCAAAAGTAGCTTAACTAAATGCTAGTGGCTCAATTCAAGTATTTAGTGGCCAAAAATAGCATAATTCAGAAGTATAAGGATAGAACATCTTAGCCTTTGCGTCAGATGCGAGATGAAGCAGAGCATCTCTTGGTGACGATTTTTCTTGATTGCGAAAATAATTTGTGATTTACACTTGTTATTCCTGCATTCAAAGAAAAGTTGTAAGTTTTAAAAGGTGAGATTGGCACGTACCTTAACTTGTCTTTGTCTCTTTGCATTGTTTTGATTCTGTGAATTCGAACTCGCCATGTATTTTGGTAAAATTTTTGAGGACTTCTCAAAAATTTCTGCCCCAGTTTAAAATAAAATATTTTATGCAGGTCTTCCCATATTGAAAGATTGCCTCCATGTAAAATTTTTGAGGTTTCTCCAAACTCAGACAATATTTTCATGTAAAGAGGTGTATTCCTGCTTCACTCAAAGAAGAATATTAGCACAAAAGATATGGTTGCCTTGCGCTTGACCATCACGATCCTAATTTTGAATTTGCATTATGATACTATTGGCCGCTTGACAGATTAAAAGAATTTAGGCTTAATGAGTGGATAGCTTGGTCAAGGCCAATTCGATTTGAAAGTGAAAGGAGAAGAAATTTTTATTAGATTAAGACCGAACCCAATAATAAGCTGCCTACATATCCAAATGGGAATCAGGTCAAATGTAGTTCAGGAATACAAAAGAGAGTGAATAAACGCAGAAGAAGTTTATTGATCATAAGACGGACAAATAGAGGATAATAACACTTTGCATATGAGAGTCTTGTTCTAGTCAATTCCTTTGATGTAGCCTGCGCTTCCTTGTTAAATGTCTTGGAAATATTTTTGTTGGATCACCTTGAACAATGACTGCATTTATCATGACAGGATTACTGTTTAGTGATCTTTGCACTTTTATTTTGCCCTTCTCAATCAGAGTCTGAATTTTGTGCCTCAATGCTGAACAGTCCTCGATATCATGACCTTGAACATTTGAGTGATAAACACAACTTTTGAATGGATCAAAACACGGAGATGAGTACCTAGGAATCCATCCTTTTATTGGTTTCAACACTCCTTGAGCCCACAATCTTTGAAATATACTCGACAAAGTTTCCGTTAAAGGAGTAAAGGTACGAGGTTTTCTCCCTTTTTGTGGAGAAGAATCGGGTGCCTGATACACCTCTGGAGAACTTTGTGGGTTATACGACTGGGGACGCTCATCAAAAATGGCATGGACTTGTTCAGAATTTTGATGATATTGTCTTTGAGGTATAGGGGTCGATATCTTATTTTCTTTTTCATCCTGTGAGCTCTTCGATGTTTGAAAGGCGGCTTGTATTGTAGAAGCATCATTGATTCTCCCCGTCTGAATGCCATATTCTAATTCTTTCCCAATTCGAATCAGATTGTCAAAGCTTTGAATACTTGCAAAGTATAATGATTCATAATATACATCATCGAGTGATCTTATGAAGGTTTGTACCAATTCTTCTTCAGGTACTGAAGGACGCACTTTAGAAGCTTCTAATCTCCATCGTGTTACATATTCCTCAAAAGACTCGTGATTCAATTTTCTTAATCCGAGCAAATTTAACATAGTTGCATCTGCCTTAATGTTGAACTTATATTGTTCTACAAAGTCTCGAGCCATATTTTCCCACGAATACCATTTGTCAAAGTCTTGTTTGACATACCATGTGAGTGCTATTCCCGATAAACTCTGAATAAATAACCTCATAAGAAGAGCCTCGTTATGTCCTGTTCCAACCAATCTGCTGCAATAATCCTTAAGATGTGTGATTGGATCTCCATGCCCATCAAACACATTGAATCTTGGAACTTTGTACCCTAGCGGCAATTTAATTCCTGGATGTAGACATAACTTCTTATACCTCAGGTCATAAACATTTTCAGAGCGTAATTTTTCATCCACCCTCTCCTCTAAATCATGAATCCTCTTTTGCAATGCACCTAGCTTGTTGTTCTCATTTTTGCCAGATATAATCATGCTCGGTAAAGTACCGCGATCAATGTGGGCCGAAGATATTTGTTCAGGGAGTGTATGAGTAGGGACGGAGAGAGGAGATATAGTCCAAAAGGTGTTTTGCCTGGAGCTAGAAGGAAGAAGACTAGCTTTCTTTCGAATACTGAGCATATTTGTCATATTGCAGATTCTTAGTCGAATCGATGTTCAAACGCTAGACAACCTTTGAGCAAAAATAAATTAAACACAAATAAAATTATCATGTAGCATACATAAACTTGAAACATTGAATAATAATAATGATAATGATACTTAAAAATAAAGGACGCCCAAAACGGACGAGAATTAAAATTTAAAGAGTGATTTAAATGCAGAGATTTGAGCCTTGCACGAAATTTATGATAGTAACAAAACTTATGATTTCAAAGGTTTGACACGATACTAGGATGCATACTTAAGAGACAAGGGAGTCGTAGGATGAACAAGGTCGATTATCGTTGAACACTAGAGTTCTTTTTCATCTAACGTTCAACTTTAGTCAACCTTAGGAGAAGTAGATTCATGATTAACAAAGGAGAAATTCACGAAAGACAAATATCTTATGAAGAACAATATTATGGAGCCATAGAGTGGAATGCCTTATTTATCTGAGTAACAAATTATGATTTATTCGGAATTGAATTGAGGTTATGAGGGATTTATACAATTTCAAAGTTGCGAGATTTGAAAGATGGCACAAACATCGAATGTTGACTATTGAAAGTCAAACTTACGATGAAATATGGACCCTAAATAAATAGGATTTTGACAGAGAAAATAATATGTCCATGTAGAACGCGAGGAGACAAGGATATTCTAAAGGTAACAAATTACCCTAAGAGGTTAGAAAGGGGTCTAGAATATCCTATCAAGGAATAGATCAAATCAAGAGATGATTTGTATGTCAAAAGAAGATTTCTAGAGGACAAGCTCAAATCATAACGTTAGAATAAAGGAGGATTTGACTAGGCCCTAAGATTGTATGATTTGGGCCTAAAGGAAAAAGGTACGGTACTATAAAATTACTTGCATTAAGTGCAAATAAATAAACTTTAACATCGCCTGGAGATTGAAATTCTAAGAGCAAGGGATAGCTAGGACACGAATTAAATAATCGAGTAGGTAAAATAATAACGTAAACGTAAAGATTAACATATATGCATCATTTTTGTGTCACGAACACGCATTTAGTTAATACATGCATGACTCAAGTATAAGGGGTGGGCACAACGCTATCTTAGGTTTTCAAGATTTGGATGGACACAGACTCAAGGTTTTCCTATGCGAGGAGGCACGTGGTCACACGGTAGCAAAACTATCCGCTCACCCCACGTCTATGCCAACTCTCTAAAACGGGTATTTGAAAGAATTTTGGAGAAGTGCGAAGGCACAACTCACGTGTACAGTGTGTGAAAGTGTGAAGTTCCCAAGTGGGGGAAGTATGAACGGAATGCCAGTTATGAAAAGCGATAACATGTAGCATATAAAAAAGGAAAGTAACGTATTGAACAGTTAATGAGAGCAGTAAAGAAAAAAGCAAGTAAACAAATTAATAAAGAATCACAATTAATTTGACAAAAGAGCAAGCTAAACATGAAAAATAAGAATAACGAAATTAATTAGGAGGAGAAAACATTCTTTAAATAAAATAAGGTAACACAAATTCCCACATAACATAAAATCCGTAATGGTTAGAACCTAAGTAATCCCCAGCAGAGTCGCCATTCTGTCGCGCCCCCATTTTCCTCGCGGAAAAGCGGGTTTCGACGTGACAACTCTCTTTTAGGAAGAGAGGGTGAAGAGTCGCCACCTAACGAATTTAAGGCGCGTTAGGGCGCCGTTCTAACTAACTACAACTAAATTAGATTTTAAGTCTACGCAACCAGAGAATCGGGTAAGGGTTCAAGTTACCTCAAAAGGAAGGTGTTAAGCACCTTTCAAGGTCCACAAATGTGGGTCCCTGCCGGATTCGTTATTTATGTGGGAATAGGTGATAAATAATAGGTCGATTAATTAAACTAAAGACTATGTAATCAAACAAGTAAGACTTTATTTCAAACAAGTATTTAAGCCAAATTAATTACTAAAATCTAAGTGAGAAAATCATGCAGGAATTAACGCAAGCAAATAAATAAACGAAAAAAAATCAGATAAGCGAGAAGTCAGAAGTGACACAATGATATAGGAAAAGAGACCTAATTACTAAGTGACTTAGTTGACTACCCCAAACAAATAGAAAGAAACAAACTTAGGTTAATTTAACCTATTCGGATCAGCGCCCGGCTTATTATCGGAGTCAATTTCCAAAGACATTGTCTTATTCTGCTCGGGTCGATTTCCATCATATCCGTCTATCTACCCGCCTAAGTTGGTTATTAAGATTATCATTCCTAGGAGCGTACTAAAGAAATGGAAAATCTAGCGTACCTTAATATGCCTACCCGTCCCAACTTAATGTCCAAGAGGCATTGGACTTACTAACTGGATATGGATCTAGACAAATAAAACCTAAGGCTCCTAATTAGACTTGAGTTAACATCATACAAGACATACAAAGAACTTGAACACGTAGCACGTAATGGTCTCAAGTAGGCCTCTTGGTTCTTTAAAGGAGTGATAAGGTGATTAAAACATGCTTTAGCAATGACATATTTATTAATTCTATAAACGTGATTTCTAAGGATGGAGACATGCAAAAAAATTTATTAAATCCTACGAGCATGATATCTAATTATTTAAACGTGCTGGAAATAAATTTAATCCTCTGAACAGATAAGTATGTTAATATGCTGCAACTACTTGACGTGCTGAACTAATAGCCAATTAAACTGCTGAAACTGATTTTTTTTGCTTACGTGATTCCTAATTTAAAAGCTGAAACTAATTTAGTCATATAGGCATGATAACTAACTGATTTAACATTCTAAAAAAAAAATATTTTGTCCTATGAACAGGTTGTCTAATGATAAAACACCCAGAAAATTATTATCAAGTCCTATGAACAGAGCTGCTAATTATTTGCATGCTGAAACTAAATCTAGATCTATAAAGAACCTAACTATTTGTTTTAATACACTAAAACTAATTTTAAACATGCTGACACAAATTATTTATTAGACACGACAACTGATTACATGACTACTGAAATAGGTTTAAATCCTATGACCATGGTAATTAAATTAATATGCTAAAATTCAAATCCCATAGGCATGGTATCTAAATGAATTTATATGCTTAAACAAATTTACATCCTATAGGCATGATATCTAAATGTTGTGTAAAATGCTGAAAACTGATTTTATTAATCTAGGCATGCATCAGACTGGCTAAAACAAAGAATGAGTAGTTACAAATACTGCACATGCTGCCTATTGTTTAAAGACTAATTAATTAATTGAGTCTTAATGTCATGGCTTCTACGTTTTCAAATAGGTGAAACAGATAGCAAATAATTTTCCCCTTCCCCCATAGCAGTCCCCTAAAGCTTTCATTACGTCATCGGAGTTTATACAATAATTATTACAGGCCCGAATGAATGAATATAAAAGCATAACATAATTAATAAAATCTAAAGTTCTATAAAGATCTATCAATCCCAGGCAACTCTTCATCGCTTCCCATCTTCTACCAACCTGTCAAATATGAACGTAGAGTTTGGAGGATCCTAATTCAACCCATAAGGCCCACCCTTGACATGTCAAGTTCCTGAGGATCTCACGGATCCTAGGCAGTGCTTATGTCAAGGAATAGGGATGTATTAGGACCTCCATATTCCACCCAAATACCACAAAGACAAACCAAGAGTGTACTCATATAAATTAACCAACAGCCAACATAAACAAGAGATAGCTAATTTATTTAATAGCTCATGAACGAGAAAACATATCAAAGCCAACATGAAGCAAATTCTAGGTGCAATCCTATAGACATGCTCTCTAATGATTTATAGATAAGCATAGATAAGCATAGATGGACTAATACACATATTTAAAGTTACAAGTGATCATGTATATAAATTTAAATCTACATCGATAGAAACTAACCAGTTAACCGCAAACAAACAAGAGAATACTCGAAGTCCCACACTTAGAAATCAGTCAACTTATCAGCCAAGAAGAAAAATTCTAAAAAATATGAGAGTGAGTCGTGTGTAAAGTCTCAGTCCTCAATAATGAAAAGGCTGACTGTTTTTATAATCAAAGATAGGAGCCGTTTGGTTAAGGAAAGAGATGAATCAGAATAGTAAATCAAGGGAGCCTTTTCCTTAATAGATTGGTAGAATCAATTAGTAAAAAATCAAGCCTAGTTTACCATAAATACGTGAGTACTAAAATTATTTCAGAATAACATAAGCAAGAGATATACTTTCTTTTTTCAAAAGAAATCCGTCTCTTTAATTGCAAAACCAAGGCGAATTTTAAATAAATTATTGAATTTACCATAAAATTTCCCAAAATCAAGCAATTAAAACAATTAAGGGGGTCTAACAAGTCAAAATTTTACCTTATTTATTTAAGTACTTATGCTGATAAAATCTATATAAGGAGGAAGAATCAATCAAGAATAACCAATTATCAATACCATTCTAATTCAAATAAGACAACGGGATCAATTATAGGTACACTGATATGCTAAAATTTACCAAGCAAATGAAGTTTTAAGCTTGTCCTAATTTGAACCTTAAGAAGAGAAGGGGACAAACATATCAACATCACCACAACTGCTAGAAATAAATAAGTATGAAGATCACTCATACAAGAAGGAAAACATGGATAATGCTTGGATTGAATCAATCACAACCTAAGATAATCAGGTAGTGGGCACAAAGAATCCACATCAACGGGATCCCTAAATGAACAAAATCACAGCTTATCAGAGAGGACAAATAACAAGAATTTTTAAGCTTAGGAGCTTAGTATAAGTTCCCAGACATGATTATGAAATGTACTCTAATGGCACGGTATGTCTTAACATGTAGAACATATTGGGACATAAAGATAGCAAACAGAGGTAAACCAAACCCAAACCGAACTTAGAATATGCAGCAACCAATTAGAAGTTGAGTTCAATACAAAAATGACTCATCAGGTTTCAGGCTTAGAACATAATAACAGTAATCCAACATATGCTATTGATAAAATCAGTTTTACCAACAGAACAAGCATATATTTCAAATTTTCGGAGTTAGGCTAAAAGTGAACGTTCATGACAAGTTTGAGTTTTCACATGTGCCACAGGGGCGATTAACACAAAACCATAAGATTCAAACACAAATTCGCAATCAAACCTTAACAATTTTGCATCTAATGATTTGATGACGGAGCAAGAGTATGACAAAATTGAATCAAGAAAGAAACCAAACCAGAAACGGGTTCGTGATATCCTATAGGAGCCACCAAGTTTTGGCAACGACCAAAATGGTAGATACAATTTTTTGGACTTCTCGGTCAGCCAACCTTTAGCTTCAAAAATCAGTGACAACATGCATGATGCCTCCTTCGTCCATAGTTTTTCGGCGACGGGGTCAACAGCTTGAGGCGGCCATTTGTGGGTTTTTTCATCAAAACCAGTGGGGTTTTGGTGGTGGTTTACTATTAGTGGTTCGATATGGGACATGTATTGTTGGATGGTGTAGCGTCGAGGTTCGCCG